>JANSTR010038452.1:0-13346 GCA_025434805.1 Antipathozoanthus remengesaui | reverse complement strand
GGAGCTGGGAACCTCTTGAAAGCGTTCTTTCTTGTGACTGGAGCATGCTCCTTGCTCAGCCAACGATAATAAACCGATGACCTGAAATACGAGGGAGTTTCAATTAGATCATACGTGGCCTGGGGTGGGTTGCGGTATGGTGCCGGAAAGGCCTGGGCTTTGATATTACTTCCTTTGGCTTTGATGTAATTTTTTCCGGTTTGAGATGCGAGAAAGTAATTTGGAAAATACATAGCGAAACACATCTGTTTTTCCAAAGTTATTTTTCCTTAATTCCAGCTTTTACCGAAATGTGTGGACGCTATTTTGAAATACAAGTATATTTTCTTTTATCTCGCCCAACACCTTTTCGGAGCCCTAGTTAAGGCCAGCATAACTTGTTTTCTTTAATACTTTACTCTTTCTTTAAGAGATCTGTAAAATGTTGTTCAGGCTCATTGATATTATTATTTTTCAGACCGTTAAAATATTCTTATTTTGTTTATATTTTCTGTGTTTCCCATGTCTGTTAAATGACTTGGAATTTCCAAAAACCGCAAAATAGAGCTTGTGTAAATGGCCTAAATCCCTCGACATGACAAAGGTTGCAAACCGAACCCGGTCAGTAAACGACATTGTGAGAATCATTAGCAACAATTAACTGATATTCACTGCTTCTGTGTGTTTTCAGTCTTCTTGTTCTTATATGAAACTCATACAGCGTCAGCTTCTACTTATTTCCGTCTTGTTTTTCAGGCCATTTGACTTTGAGTGAGCCCCAGTGTTCTTAAATTTAGATTAGTCCGGGGAACAATAATACGCAAACATTGGATTTTAGTCTTTACCTATTAACTTAAGAGCTTTCAATCATTCTAACTATAATGAACTGACGAGAACAAGAAATATCCATTGGAATCATTTTAATTCAGTCAACTGTATTATTTTATAATATCAATTGCCCTATACAAATGATTTCTTGTGAAAACAATACATTTTGACAGATCCCGTCTCGGACGAAAGAACACGCCGGTCCGGAACAGAATAAAATGGTGAATTTACTATATGATTAGGATTTGCAGCCAGTCAGTTGCCATGAACAAACTAACTTTCCAGTATGCTTTTAAGAGATTATCTCGAATCTCAAGAACATATTAATTCTAAAATTAAGGCACCCATATTAACGATTCATTGTAGTTATTGTAAATTCAAACAGCATGCAATGGTTAACAGTGAATCCTGTTCCTCACCAGTAAGTGTTTTCTTCCAACATAGTCTGAACACAGTGGGCCGTCGCTTTCTCCTGAACGCCGAGGTGCTCGTTCAAATCAACGTTGAACTCCTTGTTCAGGAACCGAATGCAGAAGTTTGAATCTGCAACACTGTGTCCCTTGTACTCAATCCACGGCATTTTGCCCTTCCGCGACATTACAAGACGCAGATCCTTCTCAAAAGGAATCCGTGCCATACGTAAGTAGGTCTCCAACTTAAGACAGGGAGGCGAAGCGTTCACGATTCTTCCATTTGGCTGGAATTGATGCAGTATCACATTGTCAGGCGACGATGAAGCTGTGGCTGCCTTTGCGCTGCCAATACGACTCATGTTTTGACTTTGAAGTTGTATGCAAATTCAACTCTACCTTTTGAATTAGTTTGGCATGGTTGCTTTTAATAATTTCACGCTTGATTATTTTCAGTCATGATATGATCAATTCATGACAACTGGTCTGTGTATATTTATATATTGACGATGTAAGCCCATATTGTCACGAACCTGCACAGCATGCGATTTGCCCACAAAAACAGACCCCAATATAAGTGTAGTATTGACTTTTAAATCTTCAGGTATATAACATATTATATCGATAACTATAATGATTAATGTGTAAACGAGAATACTGTAGGATTTTAGTATTGTTACTAAAATTGCTGCAGTTATTCGGACTGGTTTATGACTTTCCTTGAATCGCAAGGCACTTCCAGATATTACCCTCGTCAGTTTAATGAGATACCTTTTGACTTCTATCCTTTCACAGTTTAAATAACTCAGTTTCTAAGTAAGTTACATCACTGTAGCATATATGGATACAACAAAAATAGAATATCCGAACTATGGTGGACCGGACAACCGCCATACTGAGTGAGCAGATACAGGTCGAATAACTTCTCAGTGGGGGGTGGGAGCTTGAAATTTTCTAAACAAATTAGCGGGATATCATGTGGTTGATAAAGCCCTGGGGGAGGGGGGAGGCTATTGATGCCCGAACCAACTTTAAAGTAACGCCAGTGACTTCTTTAATAGACGATTTATAGCATTCCTTCCAAATTTTTGGACTTTTTCTAAAATTGATCAGGAAATTCGATAATGTAGTTAAATGTTTGTCTTGTGTTAGCATGTTGCCATGACAAGCTCATTTTAAGTGGTATGTTTTGCATAATTTCAAATTGTTTTGTTTTTTCTTAATTTATTTGATTTCAACTCTTGGAAGTTTTATTTAGTACTTTATACGGAAATCACGTTGTTAAGAGAGGATTTTTAATGAGTGGTGACGTCGCTTGTCACAATAGCTAAAATTCAAAATGGAGACCGATGAGCATCGTACCAGTAAGATATATCATCATAGTTATTTCATATTTAGTTTGACCTCTTCTGTTTCCTTTATGTATGAATAATTGTAAACCTTTCTTGTTGAAACAATTGACAAAAATAAGATTTAACAGAAGTGACATTCACTATCCCACACGTACGCGTACACACTCTTTTCTACGAGTACAATGAATATAATCCTGTAACATTTGACTGTACTGTCTCATCTATTGCTCAAGTATCTTAAGGGACCGGTCAGAATTTATGGCCTAGGGGGTCGGGGGGTCGGAGGAATTTAGGGAGGTTCATTGTTTTTTTGGCTTCTAAATGGGGTGGTTTATTTACGTGTAAGTCTAGTTAAAAAGCTTGATGCAAGAAGATATGTGGGGGGAGGGTGTACAAAAAACTCGAGTTGGCCATGGGGAGGGGGGGGGGGGGGGGTTTGAAAAAAATGAGGGCAAAGTATGGGGGATACACATAATTCCAGTTGAGAATATTATAAATTCCTCCGACCTCCCCCCCCGGCCATAAATTCTGACAGGTCCCTAATGTAGTGTTTTTTTGCCTTGTTTAAGCTTAAGTAAAGTTAACAAAATGTTGACAAAACACTACTTTTTGGAAATATATTATTATGACGTCGCAACCCTACAAACGTGCATAGACACGTGGTGAGTGTAAAGTACAAGGTGCAATACAGTAGTGGGTAGAAACATTGTACAGGCCGGCACGAGTCTTGTTGAGACAGAGAAGAATAAAATTAGAGAGTGAACACATCTGACTGAGCGTGCAGCTTTCTCGGCTCGTTACACTTGAGTCAAACGTCGCTCCTAATTCAGTCGATCGAAATGTAGTCAACAGAGAATTGTAAAAAGACATAAGTTGAGGCTAGAATAATTGTTATTATTTATGAATTTAGTTCGACACAACATGCACATGCTATATGCTAAGATCGAGGTTTAACCCAAAGTCGATCTTGCGCCGTTCTAATTGACGCCGCACGTCGCCCTAACGTAGACTCTAGCAATAGAATTTAAAAAGGCTTGCAGAGATTATAAAATGTCGTCGCCCTAACGTAGACTCTAGTAATAGAATTCAACGTTGTCAGTGCAGTATAACAGAGTTATCTTAAACAAGGCCTAAACCTATGATGATTGTTTCCATTATAAAATGGTCGGTTCATGTGTGAAATCCAAGATTATGCCAGACTGAATTAAAATATTGCAGCCAGAAATAATCTTCAAGTTGATAGTAATTATTGAATCCCATAGGACGATACACAGTAAGTGACGAAATATAATAACAGGAGCCCACAGGCAGCCCGAGCTGGGAGTTAGTATTGAGTCGAGTCAGGTATGAAGAGCGATTTTATATGACTTTGTATGGGAAAAAATATCGTGTTCGTAAAATCGTTGTAAATTGATGCAATTAGTAAAAATACGACTGTTAATGTTACATTACGGTTTGAAATAACCCCAAAAGACAAAAAAATGTTAAAATAATTTTTAAAATATATTTTTCTTTCGAAAACTTGACTAGTTTCTGGAAACTAGTGGCACTAGTCTGGATCATTCGACATTCCCTGCATTGTGCGAACTCGCTGTTATGGCTGAGTTTGCTGACAGTCAGGGCCGTTTATAAACATACCTCTTGAATTGTTGAAAGAACCTTCTAAACGAATTCAAAGGAGAAACGAAGAAAGAACTTAAAGAGGCTTAAATTAAAGAAAGAGTACGCCAACGAAGTAAGAAGAAGAAAGAGGTGTACAGAAAGTTATCAAAGCAAGATGAGAAGCCGACTGAGGTTTGCAAAGAATAAGTTTTAAAGATAAATTAATACTACATTACTATATACAGTCACTTAAGACAACATCTTGATGAAGTTCAGCTTGATTATGCCAACGAAAAACACATTTTAACTGATTATTGGAAGAAATGGGAAACAAAGAAAATAAGCTAGCCTCAAGCTCAGTGTATTCTTATTGATCAAAAATAGAACAGATTCTGCTAATTCATCAAATACATGGATAAATTACGCCGTTAAACACAATCTAAATCATGATTGAAACACGACTCCGCTTTCCAAAATTTAAAATCCTGCAAAGTTATTGAGAACCTTTCATGCACAATGAAAGGCTATCAAAACATGTTAGTAGCTTTTATTCAACATTCCGATATGGGTATGCAAGGCCGATGAAAGTCGCACTGACGTAAAGGTCATCAAAAGTTTCAGAAAGCTCAATGAAAGTTTAACAGTCTTTCGTAACCTTTCGTGTGAAACTAAAGTCTACGAAAGCTTCACATTAGCTTTTCCGGAACTTTCATTCTTCGATGATGAAAGTTCATGAAATTCGTTATTTCGCCTTGTGTTCTTGTATAAGAAATGCAAATAAACAAAAATGAGAGCAATGTTAAACAAATATAGCCTGTTTAGTTCAATGTAGAAGAGGCATTTTTACCTGCGACAAACTACAGACGGATAGTAAAAGTCATTTTCAAGGTCTTTCAATAAATATTATCAACTTAATTCAAATCTTTCAAACTTCATGCAAAGCAATATACGCTTGCCCAATAGCACAACAAGTTATAATTAATTGTAAATTTTGTAAATTAACCAAATATGTCAAGATTAGTATGTATGATATGACCCATTAAAAAATAATTTAATGCAAAAAATTACTACGAAACAGAAGTTACCGGAGTTATCAAAATGACACAATTATAAAGCTGACGGAGTACATTCCAGCTAGGTTCAGCGTTTTTCAGTGATGGCCATTCTCAGATTAGTTCAAGGGGTTAAAAAGTACATCTTTTGCCATTTCGTTTTCCCATCTGTCAACCTTAAAGGGCTTACTTTCAATTTGATGTTGAACCAAGAGGCTACGTAGTAGCCTATACTCGCGCCAAATGATTGTTTAGGAGATTTAATGCATTACCCAAACCTGGAGCTGGTTATAGTATAACTTTAGGATGTTTCAGTGTTGAATAATCCTAGACAAATCAATACATGTATTAAAATTACGACATAAAAATTACTGGTTTTAAAATAAAAAAGTGTCACTGAATTCGGTGATGCGAGAATCGAAGTTACTCGAAAGTAATGACCAAGTACAAGTTTTGGAGAAGACCAATTCAGCTGATAATGCATGCATATTGTATAGCACAGTGTTTGTTACACTTAGTATTCAAACATAGGGTAAGTTTGTTTAAAACTGCATGGTTAATTTACTCTCAGAGATTTATTAATATACGAGACATGTATGGTATTCGAGATATTCTGAGCCTATCTCGAATGATCCTTGTACGCAATATAAAAAATAAAAAGGTTTTCATCACTAATCATTAAAACGTCTGTGTATCTTAGACAATAATCCCCTGAACTGAAAGTGATCGTGAGCAATGGGTGTTTTTACACTGGGTAGCAGAGCAAAACTCAAGGCGATTTTAGTTTTGCTCTGCAAAAAGGCCAGTGTAAACACTCCAAAAAAGGTGATGTATGTTACTTTGCTTAGCAAATTAGTAATTATCGCTATTATGTGGTATAGATGGACCAAAGCATGTCGTTATTTCTTAATGAGACAGTATATACATGCAGGTATTTCACTGCAATATTTTTGTACTGGCGCAACTCGAAAGACTTTGAAGAGTAAGAGTTCACTCACTTGGCCCACTTTGGTACTGTGATCTATATTTTCCCTTTGTGGTGATACACTATGTACAAACACTCTTTCTCTCGACTATTCAACTACTAAGCTACTCGATTATTCAACCAATGTCTACACCCATCGATAGGTTTTATGGGGCGTACCAACGTAGACACAATAGCACTGCACTTGCAATAACCTCATTGGTCCAAAACTGAATTCTAGACACTGAAACCAAAGGTCAACTCTGACAACAACTCAGACAAGAAAATGTTGTTCAAAGTCCAAAGACTAACCCATTGTTCTAACCTTAGGCTTGGCATAACATGTGTCTTATGACTGACCTTGAAGGACCTTCAAGTTTTTGGTGCTTTCCGGCTGTGTTCCTATAAACACTAGTTTTTCCCGTCCTATACTAACTCAAACTAGATATTGCAAAGTTGGACAGTCATACCAGTTCTTTACACATTTCAACATATAAAAGTGAGTTACAAGTGCAAATACTAAGATGCCTATGCTTTCTGAGTAAAGGATGTCATGCTATGTATTGTTAATAATTAAAGATCCTCTAGAACCAACTATAGTGACTGTCTCATGTTGAACAAGGTGATTCCTGTCCATTTACGATGCTTGGGGCGTTAAGCATCATTAATGGAAAGATAAAAATACATGGTCACGAGCCGAACAGGTTTTAACAGCAGAATGGCCGAAATAATGGCTCATGACGGAAGGAGGAGATTTGCAGCTATTTTTCAGTATTTTTCAGTTTTCACCTTGTTCGCTAACATAAGCAGAAAAATACCCAAGACCAACATATAAATTACCAAATCATAATTGTTGCCTTACAACTTGATCACTGAGCTCATGCAACGTTCGATTCTAAGAGCCGAGGCATGGAATATTCTAGGTTTTCTTTAAGTTGTCATTAAATGCCGAATTGAACCAAAAGTATAGAGCTTTTAGTTTCGATTAGGCATGCCTGTAACTTTAGTTCATACCACATATTGTTAGGATGGCCAAAAACCAATGTTGGCATTGTTTCATAAACAGGATAGATAATTCTCCCTTGAATTTTTATCTTTTTTTAAAAAAAATAATTAGATTTCGTTCCAAGTAAAACGTGGGGTGTGCCAGTTTCTGACAAACGTATGGATTATTGAGTATTTCAAATTACGGGATTGTCAGGCAAATTAAGTTTTGAGATATGATAATAGATATATTTAAGTGATAAGTAATGATAAATGAATAAGAAGAGCGAAGAGCGAATAATGTATGTTCTCTAAAAGGTGAAATAATCAATCACGTATACGTAACAGATTTGTCGTCAATTTTATGAATTTACCGAGCCGTTGAACATAATTCCTGGTTTACACAGGCAACTAAAAGTAAAATCCCAAGAGGAAGTCAACGCAGTCCGGTGTTTAATATTTATCATGGTAATTCGCGTTTTCGGAGCATGTGTAACCTCATCTATTATTGCATGTAATTAAGAGAAGGTGTCCACTGACATCTTCCTAGCTCTCTTCCTCCTCGACACGTGCAGATGCTAAATCGGATATACATCACCCCTTAGAGTAATGTTCATGTATTAAAGGATACCTGCTGAAAACTACTTACACTACTTCATTCTGTGGCAACAATAGAGAACAAAATCCAAATTAACGCGAAAATCACATAAAGTACACATAATATTTCGCGTAAAACAATAGGTATTTATAACGCATACAGTAATTACATGTTTTTTGTTCATTCAACATAAATACTTAAGAGTATATTCATAGTAAAAACAATAATAACAATAATTATACCATTACTTGAAAAAGTTCTGCAATCTGATTGGTCGAGAGCAGTGGTATTTCAGCCTAATTTTGAAATACCCACATGTAAAAATTACAGTTTCCCGCCATTAAGCCATTAGCGGCGTGTGTTCACCATCTAGTTTCCCCGCCATTAAACGACGTGCTCTCGCGAGCTAATTTCCCGTGACAGTCTCAAGATAAACATACGATGCTGCAGAAATTTCTCAGGTATTAGTATAAACAAATAATAGCATGATTTGTACGTGGTGTTTGGCATAGATACCACTCATGATATTTCAAAGTTGTTCCAAATTTCACTCGCCTAACAGCTCGTGAAATTACGAAGGCCAACTTTGAAATATCACTCGTGGTATTTATGCCAAATACCACTACAAACCATGCTATTACCTATACAAATATTAAAAATAATAATAACAATAATATTAATAATGATGAAACATGTCAGGTGCTAGTAAAGTTAAGTTTATAATTATACCTGGAGGAGTGACGTAACAAATGGCCGCCCAAACGCTGATAAAAGTCCACGTCTTATCGCTAGCTGCTCGGGTTTTTTGTCACGAGAGCAAATCTCGGCTCTAAACTGGTGAATGCCATGTGCTCACAGCACTGTTGATGTTACGAGGAAACAAACCACAGAATCGTGGCCAAATGTGATCTCAGTGGACTCAATAGCACGATCGTGGACTTAATAGTACGTACTCAGTGGACTTAATAATACGACTTGATTTTGCCACAAGGTTTGTATTCTCTGTACGTTTTCTTTATTTTTGTTATATTTATTATTATTATTATTATTATTATTATATTTGGCATATGTTCGCTTATAGGTAAATGGATAAAGTTATTAAGGCTGTAAAAATTTTTTAAAAGGTCGTATAAAAACCAAACGTTTTTGACTTAAAAGTCATCATCAGGGTTCCTTTTGCCGCGTAAAAATTCATTGTATGGGTTTGAAAGTTTTTGTTTAATGATGGTTCTTTGCTCTTATCTATCAGTAACGCTTCCATGATCTTTCTTCTCGCCCATTGTCGTGCAGGTGTTATTACACGCTACGTGAAAGAATGAGTTTGGAATTCATTTAGGTGTCTCACAGGTTCAGTCAATTTGGCTTTGTCTTGGTGCACATATATTGATTCGAACGCTAAAATTTCTTTGTGTCTGCCAATGCGTGACAGGAGAAGGAAAAAGGACGAGTTTTTGAAACAAAACAAAATGGCTTCGCAGTTGGAGGCAAGACTTCGTTGGAAAACAGTCGCAGAACATCGATCGCGGCTTGCAGATGACTGGTTTATCTGGGAAATTGGACTTCACGAACATAAATCACTACACGACAACAATGGTTTGATTATTTTATTTTTTGAAACATCAAATGCTGTACTCGTAATCAACGCTTCCCACCGCTCGTGAATCAACTTCCGAGTGCAAACTCCAATGATGTTTCAGAGATAATAACTCAAATTATTCGATTATTTTGGTATTTATTATTATAATAATAATTGCGGTCATGTATTCTTATCACACCCCTTCTTCCTACTATATTTTCTACTTTCCACTATTTCTTCTTTCTTCTCTACCAGTTTTACTTTCTGTTAATGTTCCTCCTCGTCTAAACTCCTTACTTACCGATCCTCTCCGTTTATCACTTCCTTATCTCAATACATCCTATCTCACCTCATCTCTACCATTTTCACCCTTCTCCTCTCTCTCCCCTGTTCTATAATTAACCCCTTTCCACTTTCAATCTTCCCGCCCCACCACATCTCCTGTTTATTTATTACCTATTTATACTTGAACAGACAGCTACGTGTACATCTTCCTGAAATAAAACACAAATCAGTAACTGATCATCAGCAGGATACCTAAAATGTGTGCAATATATTCCTGCAAATCAGGCTCACCAGTTGAGATATGTATACACCATAAGCTGGAATTACTGGGATGTTGCTATCCATGTATGGGAAGTTCACAATCTTGAACTTGAAGTCCTCTCGCTTGTCGTAGATACTAATCCTCATAGCTTTATCTCCAATGTTTATGATTGCTGTCTACGTAAAGTCATCTCCGTAAGAGACCCATTCCATTACCGCCCCATTCCGCTCTGTATCTACCTGCCTAACCGTATCTTTTCTTCCTGCATATTTTTTTATTTTCTGCCATCTCTTGTTTCTTAACTTTTCGACCAGTTTCCCTCCCCGCTTATCCAGCTTATCCCCAGGGCTCCCCCAAGGTCCCGGCTGGGCCCCGTCTAATCTTATCCGATCTTTCACTATTTGCTCTTGACCAGCCCCTCTCTCCTTTGCACCTTCCCGTGTCATATCATATTTTGTTCTTACTTCTCTTTTACTGTTTTCCTCTCTGATCCAGGTATTGTGTAGCTATTTTGAAAAAGTAGGTGTGACTGGGAGGGGGGGGGATGTGATGACTAGTGACTTGAAGTGGGTGGAAAACTCAGATCAAGCAGTCTCAATTGATGAAAATAAACCATAACACGGTGATATCCCTAAGCACAATCACAGGTTTTTATTTTACTTTAATCTGTTGAGTTTTACTCAAACAACAATTGAATTTCTTTTGATTAAAGTTGTTGTTGTTCGAGTAGAAATGCCATTTGAATTTAAAAGAATGCTGTTGAGAAAGACAGAGTCTGGAATATATAGTCTTATGACATTATTAAACATGCTGTTTCTTGGCTCTTTCCAACTTTTCTTTATTTTGGCTTATTCCTTTTAAAAGAAATAGAGAATTGGTTTGCCTTCCATGTTGAGTTCTAGAACCAATTGAGACTAGTTTAAAATAGGTTTCACCTGGTGCCACCCCATAACTTTTCTCGTGTACTTACAAATTCTCGCGTGCTTCTAAACATCGCGCTCGGACTGAAGAAAAAGAAAAATCTCTATTTTTTTTCTGTTTTATTTCAAAGGCCAATGATAGTGTAGTCTATAATATCAGCTGTCATCACTGACGGCAAGCTGCGCTTCTTTGCATCTTCATTGAAGTAAACATTTTGTAAAGTTATGTCAGACACTTTCAAACTTTACATCTTTTAAAAAGATGCTGTCATTAAACATACTATTTTATTCGAGTTTGTTCAATTGTTCTTGTTCGTTGCCTTTGTATATTATATTAGAAACTCAAAACAAAAGCAATGTTTATTGATTATAATGTATCTTTATGCAGACGAGTCGTTTCTATCTGGCAACAAACTACAGAAGGATCAATGAAAGAAGTCATTTTTCTAGGCCACTGATCAATTTATTTCAAATCTTTCACAATTCTGGTAAAACATCAAGCTCACCATATAGTACAAGTTGTTGATACATTTACAATGAAATAGGTTGCCTTTTTTTTTCGTTGACAAAATCAATAAATGTATTCTATATGAGCCAAATATGACAAAAGCGATGCCAGTCATTTTGTCTGTTGCATTAATGGAATAACATAATGGACCCATTAAAACGATTTTAGCAGCAGAGACAATTAACGCTGTATTGCATATTATTCGAGTATGAAATTTACTTTATATTACATGCCAAATTCAAATTGAGAATAGCATGAGAAAATAATCAATTTTTATATTAGATTTAAGTGAAAATATCGCTATGAAAGATCTCGGTTGTTATCAACGGATGCGTCGTTGAAAAAAGCGAGATATTGGTTGAAAAAATATTCGAATATTTAAATACAGCGCTGACATTAACAACATGCATCGGCCGACATATCATTTTTAAGGCAAGTGACCAGATACTGTACCATTAAAAAGTATTGAGGTTATCAAAATAACAGTTATAAAGCTGACGGAATTCATTACGCTGTTCAAAGATGGCCATCCTCAGACAAGCTCAAGGGGTTCAAAGTGCTTATGTTGTCATTTCTTTCGCTCATCTGTCAAACTGAAAGGGCTTACTTTCAATTTCATACTGAATTAAAAAGCACTTTACTCAGTTCTGAGACAGACTGGCGGTTTAGCTGCAAACACTCATTGGAGTGAATGGTAAAACATCTTTGCTTCAACTGGAGGAGATGAGGGTCTTCTCCCATTAGCTATTGTCACAGTGATCAGTAAAGAATAAAGTGGTTCTTGTTTCTAGAATCTATATACTATATGTGTGCTCGTTCAATGGAAGATAACCTTTCAAGATAGGCTGCATTTTTGCGAGGACTGTCAGCCTGCAAGACGTGCTAACAAATAAACGGTGAGCAAGTTCTGTCTTTAAAATTAACTTTGAATCATGTGAAATATGAAATGGGTGGCCTTGACGCAAAGTTGCTGTTATTGATCAATTAAAATTCAGAAACTTTTACACTATTTTCGAAATATCAAAATTTTAGATAGATAAATAGATGTTTTATTAGATATTTTCGGCTGAAATACGAGAAACACTTTACAGATACACTACAGAAATATTGTTCATAAATTCAAAAATACATTCACAAGATAAACATTATTCTCACAATAATAACCTAAGAGTTTGTGTATTTAATATTTGGTGTATTAAAGAACCGTGTTCACCTGGGCGTGGTTTGGTTTATTTTCGGGTGCCGCGAAATTCGCTTTGTTCAGAGAAAGTGTAATTTACGTCAACACGTGTTTCAATTACTTCAGTTTTAACCAGAAAACGGTCTATAAGAATTGCTTGACGCTATCTGAGTGACATTTTGCCATTCCTAGCAGTGGAAATTGATGTAAACAAAAACAAACCACGTCTAGGTGAACACGCTGGTTCTTTAATATTTGGACTACAATAATAAGCAAAAAATGATGTAAAAAAATTGAGTATATTTAGAAATAGAACTAGTAGTTATTGCTACGGTGGATAATAATAGTGTTTATTCCGGTTTATCTTGCAAGGCGGAACTCTGAAAATGTCCCTATTACGCGTAGTTACAGAACTTTGACTGCGCGCTGGCAAACGAATGTGGAGCTTATGATCCTTATCTCGTATTATGTCATGAAAGAGCTTGTTACACAGATCATTATATTCCTTCTACTATATAGCGTCGGAATTTCTAGCTCCTCTATCGCTCCCCTATAAGATGGTAATTTCAGATGATAATTTTTAGACCTTTCCAAAGCTTTTGATACGATAGATCATTATGTAATGTTAAATAAGTTTATGGCCCTAAGATTCTCGGACTCTGCTATTGTATGGTTCAGAGCTTATCTCACAAATAGGACACAGAGTCTCTGTGTTAACGGCGTGCTTTCTGATCCGCAATCTTTCGCGTTTGGGGTCCCCCAGAGGTCCCTTCTCGGTCCGTTACTGTTTATTACCTACATAAATGACTTACCATCCATTGTAAACAGTTGCGAGATACAGCTCTA
>JANSTR010038341.1:0-13347 GCA_025434805.1 Antipathozoanthus remengesaui | reverse complement strand
CATTACTTGTGATTAAACAAATTGGATTCGCGCTTCGCGCTCATCCAATTTTGTTAATCACGCATAATGATAACAGATCGAATTGGACTCCACTCAGTCCTATTACCATTACTTAAAAATATGAATTCATGTTATTATTACTTGACAATGCCGACTGAGCGGGACACGAAAAGTTGTTGTTTTGAGTTTTAATTATCTACGCAGTGCGGACAACTTAGAAAGATACAATGCACTATCATGGCCATTGCCTAAACACGCGAATGCTGTTGACAAGAACAGCTGTTTCTAGTTTATCAGAAATCACTGATGTCAATCAGAATAGAAGGCGTCATATCTCTAAACTAACTCCGAATTCTTTGACCATTTGATACGGAACTTGTCGTTTAACTGTTGCCTATTGTCGGAACCCAAATTTGATAAGTTTAAAGGAAACCTGCAGTGAAAAATACATTACCTGCCAAATAAAAGACCTTGCTGCACTGATTTGTGGTGTGAAATTTTAGGGCTGAAAAACTTTTCGGTATTTTGCCAGTATTTTGTCGATGGATGCCGCCATCTTGAATTTTGGCGTCACTGCGCTCGGGACGGGATTTCCCGCGTGTTCTTTGGTCTGTGCAGCCTGGCCTGGGTGAGTTACACTCGTAATCATATCAAAATGGCGGAATGGAAAACGTTTTTCTTTCGCTAGGCTGTTACCCCATTCAGTTTCAAACCGAAGTACTCAACAAATCAAGATGATTCTTCTTCAGAGGACAAACGTGTATTCCACGCAAGTTCCTGTCCCTAGCGCAGTGACGTCAAAATTCAAGATGGCGACTTACATCAACAAAATACTGAAAAGGTTTTGCTCGGTTCTCGTTTATGCGACAGTTTTCAGCTCTGAAATTTCACACTACAAATCAGTGAAGCAACGTCTTTTATTTGGCCGGTAATTTATTTTTGACTACAGGTTTCGTTTCCTTTAATTCATTTTTTTTAATATGAAATATACTGAAGGACTAAACTAAGAAACTGTTGAATTGGTTTCAAAATATATGCGATAATAAATTATCTGCGAAAATTAAAGTGTCATTTAAAGTAGTTTTGAGGTTTGACCTCAATGCAATGCTTAAAAATCCAGAAAAGCGAAAATACCATTTTACCGACAATGCTTTGGCCAGAAAAGGCCAGACGAGAAATTTGTATGCGATATGTTTTGTTGCAAGTCGACCTTAGATACATAATATATATTAATAAAAATTCACTTTTTTCTTGAACAGTCGATGATTCACCAAGCAAACATTATTGAAGTAGACATAGAAGTTTACTTACAAATAATAACCAAGAATTAAGATATTAGGTGACCGCAAACGTGCCAAATTTTTTCATGACCAAATGGGGGTTTAATAGAAAAGTAGAAATATTTTTAATGATTATATAAATATCTAATTATATTTGATTGTAAAAAGGAATTATTTTGTTTGAATGTACAGGCATGCAGTCTTTTGCGTATCATAAAATACAATTCGCAATCTGCTTAATGCTGTTTTTGGTGGTATATTCATAACAAACCATTTGACCATCGACACGGGGTCTCTGGGGAGTGTTTACTTGTCCTGTGTAATTTAAGAAATACAAGAAGTCCGTGCTTTGCTTGCGTCAATTGAGTTATAGATGCGCGCGGGAAGTTGCGAGAGCTTGAGTGCACGAGGCCAGTTTTTGTCGCTTTTAATTGTTATTTTGTTTTCCTCTCTTTGGAAAGCTTTTGAAAACAACTTTCTTTATTTGTTCGTATGTTGCGATACAGACACGCGGGCGTGCGGTCTATCGAGATCTGGATGCACTCTCGCGCCATACAAAAAGCGCGAGAAATGGTCCATGATGCTTAACGTGTGTTCATCGAGATCTGGATGCACGCTCGCACCATAAAAGAAGCGCGCGAAAAATACTATCTATGTTCTAATTAAGAAATGGTCCATGATGCTTAGCGTGCGTCTATCGAGTTATGAAGCACGTGGGTAATTGGGAGAGCACGAGAGACGAGTGGAAGCCGAGTGCATCCATAAGTCGATAGACTCACACAGCTAGAGGACGGACCTTTTCCTTTAAAGCCGGCACAACACAAGGAAGTTTTCCTTGGTAAGTTCCTTGACAAATTTTATTTGCTCGTGTGGACGATAACAACAAGAGTTAATTCCGCACACGAGTATTTCCTTGACAAATTTTCCTAGATAAGTTTTATTTACGCGTGTTGATAAACCATAGGCCGCGCGGTACCGCTATTCCTTTCCATGTTTTCCTTTTTGCATTATCCACACGAACAATTTTCCAACTTGGCAATTATTCCTTGACAATTCTCCTTGTTCAACACTAGCACGCCAGTTTTTGAACAAGGAGACAAGTTTGTCAAGGAAAAATTGGCCCAATTTTTCCTTATTCGTGTGTAATGTCAAGGAAATTTGTCAATGAAAACTTGCGCGTGTGATGCGGGCTTAAAACACTGTCACTTCACTTGATGTCATTGCGCATGTCTCCCAGGGCCCACTTCACTGGGTAAGAAAAAATGTCTTGTCCGCTCACCCCTGGCCCTCTCTGTGTTGTTACCGTAGTATTCAGTTATTTCCGGGTGTCTTAGCCAATGGGAGGCAAGACGAGGTAGCTCGTCCATCAAGATTAAATGCACCCGAACGGCATCTATAGTTAGCACAATGTGGTTGAACTTGTCCATTGATGTCATTGCGCATGTCTCCCAGGGCCCACGTTTCACCTTATCAGTAAAAGACAGACATGCGCAGAAGAGAAGAACTCTGGGATAGAGAATGCATCAGCGTGCATTAAGAGAAAGTGATTTATTTACTGGCTCTTACTCTCAGTAATTGGGTGTACTGTTTTTAAACCCTTTCAGTCCCAAACAGGCCATATGGTGTATTGCTAAAATCTCCTAAACTGTCTCCATAGCTTCCGTGTAACTAGGTTGGGAGAATTTTGCTTTTCATCTAAGAGTTACTGTGTATGCATTATCAGTAACTTTATTCTCATAAAACACATTCTGTGTGAATGATGTAAGGAAAAGATGCATGGTGATGAACACATTTGCAATATGTAACCCTCTAACTTGATCAACTGGTTAACAAAACGTCCCTACCGAATACAAGCCGACTTATTTCCCCACGATTGACCCAGAAAAGTGAATAATTGAAGTTCGTTGCAATAAGTACCCTCAATTTGTGCACAAAAAATCTTTCAAAAAAATATATCTTTTTTATTACACTATTTACAGTGCCTATCGTTACAAAAGTAGTAAATGAACACGACCCACTTTGAGAATTTAGGATATTCTTGTTGTTTGTCCAGTCCGTCCATAGTTAATTGAGTGGAATGGTTGGGGAGCCGACAAACTTCAAAGGCCTTGAAGCGAAACTGGGTTGGATGTTGAGACGGACTGTCACGTGATATTGACAGTGCACAATCTGTTGTTTTATGCTCATCTTATATGAAAGTTTTTTATACAGTTGGATCTTACTGGCTGAATTTTGGTAATTATGAACCGTAACAGTACACATAAAAAAGGATTCCATTGAAAACATGAACAAAAAGATCGTACAAAGATAAGGTGTTAGGTTTCCAAACCATTCCACTCTATAAACTATGGCCTGTGTGTATGTGTTGAAATATACAGCTATTTCAAAAGAGGTTGACTCATGAAAAAGCGCAATAACCAGACCCCAAAGCATGATGGAAACGCTTTTCAGGTGCCGTTGGTTTCATGTACTGGTCAGCGGACGGCACACGGCGTGAAATACAAAGCTCCCATAATCCTTTTCATGCTTGGTATTAGACCTACATTCAAAAATCCAGATTTTTTTAAAGGATTTTTAGGCTTTAAAAATATTTTTATAAAATGTCGAGAATTTTATAAATTATGAGATTTTTTGTTTCAAAATTTTTCCTTAGATTTCGTGTGGCAAAATTCTAATCAATAAATAATTTGCTGCCCTATACTCTATAGAAAGTTATTAGCAATTTCAAATACTTGCGGAATATCTATATATAAATTGAAAACCTCTTGATATTTACACATTTATGATACCATTATTTACTTAGCGTCTAAATTTGGTCAGATCTGAGCCAGTCTTGTCCCTGTATCTGAATATTAGTTCAGCGGTTTCTCCATAAATAATTCTTTGAAATGTCAAAAAGTTATTGACAATGAGATATTCGTCAACAATAACATGAGATTTTTTGAGGAATTTACAAGATTTTCGGAAAGGAAATTGAGCTTTATAGAAGTTTTAGCGGGATTATCAGGATAGATTTTTAGGCGATTTTTCGGGATTTTTTTATCTAGGCCCTTTGTAGATGTTAGTATTTTGAAATAGCAGTATATGTACGTACGTATGTATGTTTGTATGTATGTAAATGTATGTAAATGTATGTAAATATATGTGCGCATATATTATAGTGAGGTCCACTTTACTTTTGATCTTCACCAGAAAGTGCTATGGGTACCGTGCATTAGAATCATGCAGTTCATTGTGTACCACCGACTTTTATCCCCGGTATTTTCTTCCATATTTTTCGGACAGGGACGCATGTTGGAATAGTTCAATTCAGCCCCTTAAAGATCCCACATTGGACCTGGTCGAACCTGATTTTAAGCCCCTAAAAAGACACCTTTTACAATTTTCAATTTCGTCGCAAAGCTGTTTGCAACGTTTGCAAAGCATTGTAGCCATCCAGAAATGAAGGGCATCTACAAACCTAAAAGAGACCTGAGGTCACGATTTTAACCCCCAAAAGCCACAAGGAGCAATCCCGTCCGGCCGATATGGGAGAATCCCCGGGTTTTATCAGGAGTTGCCAACAAAATCTACTCGTTCAAACGGACTTCCGTGTTTATCGGCGCACGTGTTGAGGCAGTACTGAGGATCTCTTCGCTCGAAGTGAGGCTTGCCGAACAACCGCACACCCTTGTAGTACATATCTGCCACCAGTTTACACCGCCGTTCCTCTTTACTAACGCCGCGAAAGAAATACCAGATCTCCAAGATGGCTTCGCCAACAATGGACCGCCGACCACGATGGATCACGTGGTTTGATTGACAGGTAAAGATCATGTCTTGAAGGAAGGCGTGGTCGCATTCGTCACGGGACCAGTTGAAATGATGGCCCTAAAAGTGACGACAAACTTTGATGTTAGTAATCGTTTTACTTTTATATATATATTGATATTATTAGTAGAAACCTAGTCATTATCTAATGCGAATTATGCTTTAATCGTACTCATAGTCTATTGCGCAATGGACACATTCCTCGCTGGTCCTCTCTAACATCCAAGATGGAGTTGGTCTTCCGTTGTAGTGATGTTTGCGAGTTTCCAAATCCGTTCCAAAAAAACTCGTGAGCACGAGTCTCCCATACGCACGAAAAACAACACAAACTGAGACTCGGCAAACTTTTTTAAGCACAAGTTTTAATTTTAAAATTACATAAAATGGTTTGTATAATGTATGGAGATTTCTATTAAAATGATTAGAATATTCGTCCTCAATTTCTATTGGCAGTTTGATACTTAATTGATATTCAAATTGCTAATTAGAACCATAATTTTTTATTTCCTGATAAAATGTAACGCTGGGCCCGTGTCTTTATTCAGATCAGGTCTGCAAATGCGGATGTAAATTGCCTACTTTGATACCCCGTTCTAACCATCTATCTTCGTGATCAAGGACTTCAACTGCTTCGACTTCGACTTGGTGCCCGAGACATCAGAGACCGCGGAGCAGTTTTTAGATTAGGTGGGCACTACTACTAGCGCCACAGGCGCGAGTTTCCTAGGGGGCCCGGGGCATAAAATGCATTTAAAAGTGGTAATTATAATAAAATGGTCATGAATTTATATAAGGTGAAGTGCTTTATAAACATCAGAAGCTCAACTTTTCGGCATGATGAATCGGCAGTCAAGTGGGGTTAGGATTTGAGTCCAAATTAGTGAATGCTTATATTGTTTTATTAAGTTTTAACATACAAGTGAGTTTCTTTTTTAAAATTTTTCTCTTAAAATTTAATACGGACTTTTTAGGGGCACATGCGGCAAAATTATTGTTGGGGGGGGAGCACGTGCCCTCCCGGCCCCCCTTGCTCCGCGGTCCCTGGACATGTCTGTTTTCAACCCCAGAGAGACGAAACTAAGCACGTACTTGGCGCTGACATAAATGAATCACTTACATGTAAATAGAAAGTACTGAGCTTGTCATTTTTCACCGTTGTAACTAATTTTAGTAATTATGACAGCCTGGTCCTTACATGAGAGAAAGGTATTGATATAACTGAATGCATGCAGTGCAAAATAAATCTTAAATATAGCACCCAAGGAAAACTACAGATTCACCATTTACACACAGTGCATAAATGTAATGTGATTAATATTTTCACAAAATTTTGAAATTCATATTAGATAAATTTCTTCTCCGATTTTTTACTGCTATATGATTATTTTAATATAAAGTTTCAGTTTGGTTACACCTTGAAAACTGTCAACATAAAATGCCTTATCAATATATACATGATTTGATGATTCAAATGGCAACCTCTCTCGCTTTCCGTCTGATGTCAAACCTATTGATTTGTGGTTTCCTAATAAGAAATAAATTGTCGATAATGCACCAGTAGGTAAAACTGGAAAAAGAGTTTGCTGGGGCGGATCCAGGATTTAGTGAAGGATATCCGGCAAAGGTGGACCATCCTAGGGGGGGTCCGGGGGAATGCTCCCCCGAAATGCTTCCCCGCAAAAATCTCAAAATATAGGTCCTCGGAAAAGTGATATTCGAACGTTTTGAGGGATAATTATGAGCATTAACTACCTTTAAAACACCTCAGATTTAATATTTTTGAAGCACAGGCTATACTGTCTATACTTTGGTATTACATTGAATGATCGATACGAATCTTGAAAGTAAAACAATTACATTTAATTTGTATCTGCATTAAGCTAGAATCCCCATTGAGTGTCGTCGCGATGGACACAGTAAATACTGAACTATAACATCATAGGCGACTGGCTTGTCATAATGAATGCTCATTAGAGCTAAGTCGGATCGGAGAGTCTCTCCGTCCTCATCGTTGCCCCCAGGTAGCTCTTCACTAGTTTCAATGTGCTGTCTGAGCGCTCATTGTCTGCTGATGTCATTATCTTGTAGTTTTCTAACATGTCCTTTTTTAAAAAGAAAAGGTATGCTTAAAACATTATGTGTTTACTTTACTTTCGGGGGTTCGACCGAACCATCCGAACCACCCCTAGATCCGCCTCAGGTTTGGACAAGTTACACTGTCATTTATAGCAGATCCGTAGAGACCAAGTTAGGGAAGGTCCGCCGGACGAGAGAGATGCGGGCTCAATAGTTATAGTTTCAGTTTAAAAACTGTTTTCTTGGAGTTCAAAAAAAGCGGTTGCTTTCGACCTCCCGGCTCGGTGTGCGAGACTGTCTCTGAACATGAGTTATAAGTAACTCATGTACCATATTATTGCATGATTATAATTTATATCGTAAAAACCAGCAAAACCTGAGGTGTTTTCGAGTGTGCGTCATCTGGTGAAACTTGCTCAGTTTTCTGTCACAAACCAATCTCTTCCGAGTATATCTTGGCTCACTGATTCACCAAACTGTCAGAGCTTTTTTTTAACTTGTTGACACTGGCACCCGTCCATATTTTTTAATTTGTGTCAACTGAAGATATACTATTCTCCATTGTTATAGGCTGTTTAGTAACTTGGAGAAACATTTGATGGTAATATATAGAATAGAGACAGTCTTCAACTTAAGAGTTTTTAAGATGAATATTAAACTTATCTAGGACTTCGCGTTTTGCGGTCTTATCATTCTTGTTTATGAATACTATTGGCCTATTGATGAGTTTCGATTGAAGAAACAAATAAACCACCATTATTTAGTAGAGGAGAAGACTATGTTCATTCATGGATCGTACGTTAGAAAAACGCGAAGAAATGCCAGTAATACTTACACAGCCATAGCAAATATCGTGTTTATTACACGATGGTGTAAACTGTCTTTTAAAGGGGGCCTCAATTCCCAGTGGTACACTGCAACCGTTCGTTTCCCTGTCGGCTTCGCAAACTCGCGTTGGAAAACACCAAGAATAGGCAAAGCCAATTACCACGAGTCCTAAAATTATTTCATTGAAGTTTGTCGTCAACAACGCCATAATTTTGTGATATTCATCCTTCCACTGTTGTTCAGTGGAGATTCGCTTTCCTTTGCTTTATAAAAACCCGGACTAATTTCCAAGACCGTTTCGGCTTTTGCGTTCCATCTGTGGTACTCTTATCCTCATAATTTTGCAATTGATTTTCTCTTTAGTTTCTACCGTCAAAACAAAGACTGATTGTCGAATATTGTTCATCGACTGCCCAGTTTCATTTCATTTTGAGTCAAGTGCCATGAATAGTTTATGATTTCATTGCACTCCATGTGAAGACCAACAGAGAGAGGTTTGGTACCAGTTGACGCATTTTAAACTTGATTACGATTCAATATCAAATCGCACTAAAGTCTAATAAAAAATTTGGTTGTAAAAACTTTAATTAACGCTCGAAAATTATCCAGTTTTTAAAACGAATGACCGAAGATCCGGAAAACGAAGACCAAAAACAGAGACCCAATTTATTTAAAACTTCTAGCAAAGCAAGGAACTCACTTGTTTTAGTTCTTACTGGAGCGTAGTGGTGTTTGTGAGCGAATAAGCGGAGGATCTTCGTTTTCTGAATCCGAAACAATAAAAGCTTTCAGTCGGCCGCTTCGGTGCCTCGTGCATTCATAGTTTCTCGCTGTTTGGGATCCCCATTCAAACACTCGTACTCGTTTTTAAAATATTATTTTCCAAAGAGCCAGTGTGGCTTCAGAGTCAACACCCGCGGGGGCACAACTGACATGGTATTCCAGACTTTAGGCAATTTTAAGAAAAGTGCCCTGAGAAGAACAAGGACCACGATCTACAGTCTACATTTCATCAGTTTATTGGCCTGAAAAAAGCGTTTGCAGTGTGAGCAGCAAGTGGCTATTGAGGATCTCAGAGCGTCTGAGCGCGTCCCCCAAAGCTACACGAAGATCAGGGCGGCCAAGTCAAACACAGCATTCTCCGTTTTTCAGTGTTCTGACAAAGAGCTAGCGCTTTTACAAAACGTCAAGATGCAGCAATTCTCTTCCCAATCATGTTCAACAAGATAACATGATGCTCCAGCGGGCAACAGGAGATTTAAACTGATGAAGAAGACAATGTCTACATACGCTTCGGCACTGAGGGCAACCTGTTCAACGAAAGACGACTGCAGGTCCGCACGAAAACTTCGGAGAAACTCATCCCTGAGCTACTATTTGCCAATAATAGGTCCCTTAAGAAACGACGACGGGAACTCCAACGAGAACGGCACAAAACAATTGACAGTTAATTGCACAATACAGTGACCGCGTACACGAATGCAAGCAGCGGCTGGGCACTTTTCAACGTTGTCTTGAAAAACAGAACGTGAAAAGCTCAAGATTGGGGTTTTGCAGAGAACGTGAACGCCGGAATATAAACTAACATGATATTCGTTCGGCTTCAAGAATTAACTAATTTTTGCTGTTCGCCTGCCTTCACGAAAACATGAAACACGAAAAGACAAATGGATTTGACTAACAAAGACAAAGAAACCAGGAACTTAAAAATCTAACAGCCGTTCTCGTTGACGTTCCCGTCGTCGCCGCTTAAGGTCCCTAATGTCAGTACAAATTGCCTTAGGTAGCCCACACACAGACTGCCCTCTAGTATGTAACATCCTACTTTGTAGAGGCAGACGGCCCAGCTCTTCGGACCCGAAGTCATCCTATAAAGAAGACCAAAGTTCTCCAGCAACCGGGATCTCAGGAAGAGTATCGCCCTTCCCACATTACAGTTGATGAAACAGAGCTGAATTCATCTACCTAGGATGTATCATCTCATCTGATGCTAAGATTGACAAAGAGATCGACAACAGACTGGCAAAAGGCAGTCTCCACCACCGTGTATGCGAGAACAAATTAAACGTCTGGACTGAAAGCCCCCAAAAGCAATCAGCGTCTACAAAATCGTCGTACTTAGAACCCTTCTCTACGGCTCCAAGTCGTAGGCCGGTCACCTAGCACCAGTCACCATCTCAGAGCCTTAGAGCTCGTTCGCCAGCGCTGCCTCCGCACAATTCTCAAGATTCATTGGAGTGACTTCGTCGTTAACGCTGAAGTCTCTGAAAAGGCGGAAATCACCAGCATTTAAGCAATGCTGCTAAAGGCACAGCTATACCCTGGGCATGACACCCCTACAGTATTGGGGATCATCGCCTGCCCAAGGTCGTTCTCTTTGGCGAACTGTCCACAGGCCACCGTGATGGGACGAAGGCACCGAAAAAAAGATCCTCTAAAGACATTTCTTACAGTCTGTCACATCGATCATCACTGGAGTTAGACGTAGCCGCACGCCGAGAGGATTGATCGCATACTGTTGTTCATCAGTCAATTTCCTCCTTCGAGACCTCCAGCAGAAATGCACTTGAAGTTGAAGAGAAGTGGAGCAGGAGGAAGAACCATATCACAATAGTACCAGACTCAGTAAACGCATTCCCCTAAACAGGAAGAAGAATCGTGCTGTCGTAGCAACAGATCCTTTACAGATATTTCCCTGTAGTGCCCGTTTTCGGAGGACGGAAGCTAGGGTGGATATACATTCCTCTGGCTATGTGCCTCTCCTCATACGGCCAAGCCAATGAAAGAATGGACAATTTTAAAAGTAAAACAATTGTCGCTCTTGTTAAAAGAAGAATTTTATGGTTTTAAAGCTTTACAACATTGTGTTCTAAGAATTTATCGCTATATAAATACTTGTCAATTGTCGCTTTCCTTGTAGAAGTTACATTTTCATTCGGATTAATATGTTTAATAAAGAGCCACTCACGACTCTTATATGTCGTGTCTAACCCTAAGGCACCGCAACTCTACATTTACGGCGTCCAGTTCATTCTCCAACTTGTGAATCCGCTGGCCAAGTGTATGCTGAGTGCGTTGAAGCGCCACCTCGTGCTCTAGACGTAATTCGTCCAATTCCCTAGGTGTGAGAAAGATTACGTCACAAATGTTAACAACAGCTTGAAGTCGAGGCTCGGTAATAAAAGATAAAGGTAATAAAATTGGCCGGAACTAAAAAGACTAGGGTGCGATTTTGTAGTTTTTGGACGAGCGAGCCTAGGGCATCTTTGAGTGGACAGGAGTTGTTGTTGATCAGCAAAGATCGATAGGAGAAAAGTCAACTGTTGTGTCTTTGGCTGTCATAACAATTTCAGAAATAATGAGGATTCTGGATTTTATAGTATCCCAAAAGAAGAAAAGCTGTGCAAGAGATGCGTCCTGTCGCTTTGTTCCACTCGTGCTTGCTCTTCCGCAAATCAACCATCGATTTAACTGAATTATATTAAACTCTTCTGCTGTATCTCAAAGCAAACTTGTCCCCGGAATATCACCTTCTTCTAATGTAAAATCACGTTTCTTTGAGTCGCCATATTTCGAACTGTCCACCCAAAGCAGCCCTAGGCCCGCTCGTCCAAAAACTACAAAACTTTAGTAACTAAACGCATATATTACAAGGCTGTAAATAAAGCCGGCCAGACATCGGACATTTGACAGGCAAAAATGGCAAAATGTCTGCCAAAAACAGACAAAAGACTGCTATCTATGACTGAAAAGTAAACACCTATGTCCGGTCAGTTTCATTATTTGTCTGGTAAACTGTGCCCTTTATCCGACAAATGACTGCAAGACCAAAAAAAATATTTGTAGCCTTGTTATAATATTCTAAAACTAACAACTTTTCAAGGAAATGTAGGCAAAATAACCCAATAAATATATCAAGAACAGAAAATAGAGCAGAATTAACAAGTAACTAAAACTACAGAAGATTCTCGCTGAGAACCTAAAGGAGTCAGAACTCCAAACTGGAATCCAAGAATTTCGGATATTCGAACTGGCAACGATGTAATGCGTTTTCTTCCTCGCTCAGTATATCACTATGTCGTGTTTGCTTTATCGTAGAGCGGTAAAAATCTCTATCTTGAATAACTAACCATGTAATATTCTTTGTACCAGGGCAACCACAAATAACCTAGGCCATTTCAGCCGGACAAAAAAGAAAACTACAACGAGAAGAATAAATAATTCATCACTGTTCAATATTCGGCCACAGCTCGGCCCACTGTGGTGTTTATTCAATAAAAGTCTTTCCTTTAGCAATTGGACTCTTGATTGATCCTGCCGGAATAAACTTGGGTTGAACTAAGGTTTTCTCTTCTGCTACGGAAACTGCAAAAAAAAACAATGCAAGGTTCAGTCAAATCTTACTCCAAATCTTATTTTTTACTGTCATCGCAAAAAAGAACTGAATAACGATGAGAAGGCCTGAAGGGTTGCCATGCAGTACAAACCTCTTAGTAAATAGTTTATATATTGCGTCGGTGGGTTAGTAGAACGTATAATAAAATCAACCAAGGGTTGATGCTCCGACGAAGGGACAACGCTCGAAACGTCAGCTTTCTTCCAAGCTTACAGCGCGGAAAATTGTTTTGGCAACTCTTGGTTGATTTTATTATACGTTTTACCTACAAAACGACGAAGGTTAATTGAAACTCGCCCAACGTCAATAAATCTTTGATCTTAAAGTGCGGGGTGGAGAAAGCTCCTTGGGTGACTTCGTACACATGAAATTTGCCACAATTTCCTCATGCACATGAGCAAACAAATGTATCACAAAAATATGCCACAAAAAATGATCTGTGCGGACGTAGGATGCAGTTTAAAAACCAGTGGCAAACTTCAGTGGTTACTGTACTGGAAAAACTTTCAAATGACTCTTGTAAGTATTGCAGTCCTAATTGGAAGAGCAGACAAGACAGTAATTCGTGACTCGTTTTACACACAACTGTACCTGGTTCATCCGGATTCGCTGGAACTCGTTCCCAAACTATCACAGCTGTGTCCAGTCCTCCAGTTGAGACGAGCCTGCGATCATCGTGTGTCCATCGGACGTTAGTCACGTGAGATGAATGGCCATTGTAAGGACAGAATCGCGCATTTCGGTTCTAAATAAACATCAACGAAACTCTAATATTACACTTCGTAAACTGATAGAATCTAATAGAAGGTAAAATCTGAAAAACAAACTTCGTAAGAGATGCACAGAAAACCACATTGAACACCGATACTATCACACAATGTCGATTTGTTAGTTATTAAACTATACTACTACCACTACTAATAATAACAACAACAATAATAATAATAATAATAATAA
>JANSTR010038230.1:2673-13347 GCA_025434805.1 Antipathozoanthus remengesaui | reverse complement strand
TAGGCGCGAGCGAGTGTAGGGGGGTCCGGGGGCATGCTCCTCCGGGAAAATATTGAAATTAGTGTTGCTAAAATCGCTATAAATGCACTAAATTTTTAAATCATGATGTAAACATGAAATATCACTGAATCTGAAAGTATCAGATTTTGTGAAATAACACAATTTGTACCAAAATATTTTTTCGAGCAAAAAAAGTGGGGGTGCTGAAGCCCCCCCAGCCCCTCCCCCTGCGCGGGCCTTGAGTACGGACATAACTTGGATGTGAAGATGAATACGTAAGGTGGCCAGGCGAGTCAGTGGGTTTGTAGTGAACACTGGTGGTCAACCTATTCTCCGCGATTGAGAATTACAGAAATGTAGCTGAAATATCAGAAGCTTCCCAGGTGAAATTAAGAGCAGAATAAAAATAATAAACAAAGTCAATGAATTGATCTGATTCTTCTCGTGTGCAAGGGTGGCACCAAGGGAATCATCAATATAACGCCCAAACATAAAATTATTAAGGCTGTAAAATTTTTTAAAAGTTATATAAAAACCAAACGTTTTCGACTTAAAAGTCATCATCAGGGTTCCGTTTGCAGCGTAAAATTCGAAACTTTATACTCTTAAGTTGATAGAATGAGTTGGGAATTGATATAGGTGTCTTGCAGGTTCGGACAATTTGGCTTCGTCTTGGTGCTCATTGCAGCAAAAAATCCATCTTTAAACAAAAGGCTTCAAGCCCATCCAATTATCTAAGCAGCTTGAAATAGGTTCAGTGGAATTTGTACAAGCAGAAACCATAGGAATTATTTGGTTCGTGAATTTGGGGTCCAGGATAAAATGTTGAAGTTTTCAAAAAGGTTTGAAGATGTTTTAGGTTATTTATCTTTAGAAATTAATTCTATGACTTTTTCTTTGACGATTTTTTTATTGCGAAGTATGACATTCTTGAAGAATTTGCTGTCGGAAAGTTGCCGAAACGCTTTTTGCTTACAATGGTCGGTTGAGATAGTTTAACCAATAAGCTTTTAGTGTTTCGAGGTGTTTGGAATCCCCATTCAAACACGAAGAACGAGTTTTGAAATAACTTCTCAATCGATCAAAATAGACATAGTACATGTTGATTGCATTGTTCATCACACAACAGAACTGAATAAACTACTCTCGTGGGATCGTTGTGAATATGCTGATTAAGGTTACAGAACATGATAGAGGTATGTTTTGTGCGACACGCGCTGTCTTTACGCATTTGTCCATTGAACTTTATCCCTGGAGTTCGAAATTGGTTCAAACATTCAAGTGAGTGTTTAACCAGGTTTCAACACTCTTCCACTTGACCAAACCTGGCTCCGTGATTGGTCTGAATCTCACGAATAATTCATGAGTTTGAGAAAATTAGTTTCATTTCAAATTCATGTTTAACTCTTTAATCAAAAGCACTACTTATAATTACGAAAGAGCTCGGCGACAGAGTGAATAATTTTTACAATATAGAATTGAAGGCCCCATTTATGCAGAGAGGAGTTCTTCCAGGTAGAAGGGTAGCAAGCTTTTCCCAAATATATTTACAAGATTCGTCGAACCGTTTACATGAGAAACACAGACTTGGCAAGGCTAGAAGAGTTGCCCGCCTAGATGGGTCACTGGATCAACTTGGCTAATGAAGAATATATATGTATATACGATGTCAATTGTGCCTTACGGAAAAACTTATTTAATTAGAACTAAGAAGCCATATTTGCTGAACAAAATAACGGAACCGACATCAAAATGCCGCCACGATAATAAGTTTTATTTAGCAAATTCACAAGTCGCCAACATACATATATATATTATGCTGTTGAGACTCGGATAACTGGGCAGACAGGCTCATGTATAAAGTGCTATGGTGCGCCTTTTACCCCATTCCCCGTTTTACGGATACTGAAACGGCTTAAAGTTTCTGCAAGGATCAGACAAAGGTTGAAGAATCGAACTGGGGAATTCTAGCTTATAAGGCAGCTCACCATCCAACTGTGCCACATCTGTTCCTTAGCAAAACAGGCAGGTGAGGCAATGTCAGTGGTGGTGTAGTACTGAGAATGACTGTTGGTATTTGAGTAACAATTGGGCGGAAGTCATCTTCAGATTAGCCATCTCAACCGTACGATCATATCAGTGCCATTGCAAGATAACTACCCTTTAGTATAGTTTTCTTTGTTGTGCCACCTCTCTCTTTGCTCTTGTCTCGGTTGGATAAAAATTTGAGAAAGCAAACTCTAATATATTACTTCCGTTGGTAAGAACCGGTTTCTAATGAACTCTTTTTCTTATATATTTTAAAAGTGCATTGAGGCTGCTGAAACACAAGAACAAACTTGGGCCAAAGTCAGTAAAGAACAATTCAATTCATTGTTTCTAAATGAGCACGGTTTATAGGTGTAATCCACTTTGACCCAATGCAACATTATCAAGACTGTTTTGTCATTCAGTGACTGATCATATTGTGTACAATACACAAAATTTGAAAGAACAGACATCCAGTGTTCCGAAGGGAAAAACACAAAATTTATGAACATTTGATAGCTCAAAACGCCTCAAAAATATAACACTGCAGCCTCGGTTTAAAATGAGCCATTCTTATAAAAACAATTGTACTGCAGTGTGAAGCCATATATATCAGGAAGTTCTTCTGGAGCTTGTTCAACAGTTGTTCAATAATTCCTTTCTCTACTAATTCATTTGTTCCATGGATACAGAGTATCACTGGTTGGCTCTCAGCCGGAGCAGAGATACTAGAGCATACCTTGTAACGTTGGAATAAAACCTAAAAGAGCACTTAACTTTGTGTGTAAAGAGCTTACAAACGCTCAGACGAAAGTGAGAGGATGTTGCAAGCACCAGGATGTAATAAAACATGTATATTTAATAATAATTACTGGTAAGACTCAATCCTAATATTATATGGGACTCTGTTGCAAATTCATTTCAAGGTCTCATATTATTTTTAAAGCGACTAACTGTACCCGACTTCCCGCAATAGATATACCAATTGTTATTTGAAACCTCTTATTTGGATCAGTCTCTTTAAGGGATGGATTTGAAGAAATCAAGGATAGCTAATTGATCTAACTTGGCAGTCCATGACATTTGTAGAGACATTGCATCAAATTTTGTTCTTTTGCAAATTACGTAATTTTAAACTTCAGCAAACTTAAAACATTTCAGCAAACTTAAAACATTTAGAAGGAAAAGAGGTGCTAAACAGGAACTGACCAACAACAATTCCTAACAAAAAGCTAAATGAACAATTGATTATAGTTCTAACGAGAGTAACGTCCACCATATGTACACTTCTCACAGACAAGTATGACATTAAAGAAAATAGTTATTTGTATAAGAAAAAAAGTATTAAGAAAGTGCTGCTCAAGTTGAAGGCCTTAGAAAAATCCAATTCACAGACAGAAACATATAATAATGACTATCAGACACTGTTAATGGGAAATTGCGAGATGTATGTCCAACAAGAACACAACTGCTACAAGACGCTAACCAATGGCTCACCTCCCCATACGAGTCCCCGTATACCTGGGGAGTCTGAGAGTGATGGATGCAACATCCCGCCAGTAACTCAGACTTTTATACATGCACTTGAACTTTAGTAGCACTTTGTTAACACCTTTTAAATCAAGTTGCATCCTTCATTTTAAGTCTATCTATTATTGGTTTATACTTGAGATACATATGTATTTTAACGTTTCCTTCAGACTTAGGATTTCTTGTATTCAATCCTTTCAACTTTCACATCGTCCCCAAGCAGCTGGTAGACGTAGGTTACAACCGTTGATGATTGGATGTCCATCAACACAAAAGAAGGCTTGACAGTCCTGAGTAAACACAACCCATTAGTCACAATATCTTTCAATTTAGTCACCAAAATTAATACTTCTCAAATGTACTAACTGCAATGCTCCTATACACTGTTGAAAACCTACCATATCCTAGTTGATCAAATCTCTGACCAGAAAACAATACTTACCACCACTTTATAGTGGTCTGTACCAAATGGGATACAGGGACTTTTTAACACCCTCAATCCTGAACTCACCAAATAAAGCAGTGTTCAATTCCATTACCTGTTACCTATCTCTTGTGTGCCTATCTACCTAGTGACAGATAAGGCCTCATTCAATTTCATTACCTGTTACCTATCTCTTGTGTACCTATCTACCTACCTACCTACCTGTTACCTATCTCTTATGTGCCTATTTAGCGAGTGACAGATAAGGCATCATTTGATTTCATTACCTGTTACCTATCTCTTGTGTGCCTATCTACCTAGTGACAGATATTCAATTACTTGTTAGCTATCTCTTGTGTGCCTATCTACCTAGTGACAGATATTCCATTACCTGTTACCTATCTCTTGTGTGCCTATCTACCTAGTGACAGATATTCCATTACCTGTTACCTATCTCTTATGTGCCAGTGCTTAGCTAGTGACAGATAAGGCCTCATTTGATTCCATTACCTAATAGTACCATATTTGATAGAGTAAGTGCCTGCCTCCCTTTTCAAATGAAAGTTCTTGCACTGTGGAAATTTTTTGAAAACATATTTTGTGGCATTTGGGACTGTGCTAAATGCAGATAGTCTACAATATTTTTTCGTCATTGCGCATCTAGTTCCACTTCAAATGTGCCAGAAAAGGTTTGTTTCTTGATATCTGACAATAAATGTTTTGGACATCAACTGGCATGATTGCAGGCCTTTACTTCTAGCATCCAGATGGCTTTGCTTTTTTTCTACCTAACTGTTTTGTAAACTTTGCCAACAAATGGCAAACAAAAACAAGATATCATGGTAAAATTTGCAAGAGCAAGAGCCAACCTCAGAGATACAGGAGGGAGTTTAAGCATGAAGCAATGAGGACGGCAATGCCAATGAGAACGGCTGCTGAACTTTTAAGTTTCCGGTTTATTTTTATTTTTCATAAAAGTCCATTTTATTCTTCAATGTTTTTCATGAAGGTTTGTGAATGGCAAATATTAGAAACCTCATTTTTCATGCTAAACAAAGATCATGTTAGTTTATATTTTGGCATTGTCGTTTTCTACAGAAACCGAAATTGAACTTTTCACGTTCTGTTTTTCAAGACGACAGTTGAAAAGTGTCCAGGTGGTTGCATTCCAATGTGCAATCATTGTATTTGGTAATTAAGTCCATTGTTTTGTGCTGTTCTTGTTGGCATTGCTTAACTCCCTATTCTCTGAGCTACAGCTGTTGTTATTTAACAAAGATACATTGATAAAAATAGAAATAAATCCCTCAATTTAAAAATGAACAACTTTGTTTACGCTTTGTTATTAGTAACAATAGTCATAGAAAACTTTGTTGTTAAATTGAAGATAATCCATTTGGTGATAAACAAGAGATTGATACTCCCACTTTCTATGTATGTTAGATGTATTGAACAGCTGTGCCAAACCAAATATATTTTTAAATCAGAACAAAACTCAAACTGAAATCTAGAGATATGTGAAACAACTCCATATTAATCAGCATGACCAGATATGTGAAACAATTGCATATTAATCAGCATGACCAAAGAAAAAAAACATTTAACAAAAAAAACAAACAAAATTTGTTTGAAATGGTACAAAATGAGTGCATGCATCCATTGAGTTATGGATGCACCTGAATGCTGCTGAGACACTCAAAAGAATGGCATTAACCTTCAGCAGCTCTTCCTTTCATTCGTGCTTCACAACCTGCTGTGTGCACCTACAACTTGATGATGCACACAATATTTGCACCATTTCTCACATTTTGTACTGACTTTGTAAGGTTGATGAGAACACTTCAACTGTCTGACATTTAAGTGTCTTCTAGCATTTTCAATACAGTTAAAGTCTTCCCTAATCTTTTCTAATGCAGATTTAAATACATACATTATACAGTGGCATCATCTTACTTTTCTAAGGGGTTGAAGGCACCTGTCGCAGTCCCTGGGTTGATGTAAAATTTCCCTTCATGTTCATAGGCTTCAAACTTGTGTGTATGCCCATAGATAAGTATGTCAACATCTAACTGACGCTGCAGCTGTAAAATACAAGTTTACAGATACAGATACACAAATTAGAATATTATTTTTATATTTTATTGTTTTATATACCATAATTTAATAATCTACTGTCCAAGAATATGGAACTCAATATAATTACTAACACGAACGTTAAAATAGAATCAGTTACACAAGATATTAAATAGGATCTTGTTTAAAAATGATTTCAAAATGACAATTAGTGATACAGATAGATGCAGCTTCTCTACTGAAGAAGAAGCCACTAAATAAATGAACAAATGTAAATTTGTAACTTACTTTTCTGGAAAGAAGTCATTCAGTGGCTAAAAATACACAATATTCATGAAAAGCAGGATGAATTTCAGATATCATTTGGCATACTAAACATCAATCATTTTTGTCTGGTTAACCACATCATACTGATTGGTAAACAAGTCATATACTTAACCCTCAAACATCCCTGCGGAGGGGGGAATGTCAAATAGACCTCCTCCGAACATTTTTCCAACCTAAAAATTGAAGCTTTGAAGCAATCACAATGCAACTTTCAGTACTGTAGTCCAATTATGAATGCATCTTTTGACGTTAATTGGATGACATCATCATTTATATTTTATGCTAAATTAATTATGCAAATTAGAGTTTGAATAAGAAAACTGTAACTTTTCGATCAAATGTTTTCTAATTTCTTCTATTCCACTCTATACTTTTGAATTATATTCCTATTTGAGGCTGTAAAATATGTTTTCTACTAATTTCAAGAAAATTTGCTGCAGTTTTGCTCAAAGTAAAATTTTTGAAAAATCCAAGATGACAGCCAAGATGACAGACATAGTGTGAAATGGCTGTTGCCAAGGCAACAGTTCTTACTTAAAACTTAATTGTTGTTATGACAAGTAATTAGCTATAGTAACCAAAACCTGTCCAAATGACCCCTCCCTTGGGTTAATTTGTTACAATTAATGGCTTGGTTGTCCGAGGGTTACATGTAAGTATGTACAAGGAAAATGATAAAATATAATTTGATATTATATCGATTTCTTAATATTAACTAAAGGTATTTCCCTGTTTTAGAGGGTCAATTTTGTGATTACATTTTTCATATCACCTGGTAATGAATGCGGGGAAGAAGTACACAGGCATAAACTACAAGCCGTGAGGTATTCAAGAATGTGCTGTGGGGTGTTTATATGTCAAATTACATACAATGTGAAGAAGGCTCTCAAAGACACAATAATCATGTTCCCTCTTTTATGTTTAATGTAAACCAATAACATTTTGTAGGAATTTCAAGTCACATCAATAACCTAAAAAACTGCCAGAGCCCAGAGCTGTAAGTATTGTTTTTCTCTAGAACTTTCTAGTCCAAGGAAATTTGAACTAACATATGTACTGATCTTCTTCACATCATATCTGTATATTTCATACAGTAGCTGTATTATCTTCCGGGCTCTGACAGAAAGTTTATGCCTATAAAGCAATCAATGTGAATTTAATTTAGCTGTGATAAATCCTTAACATGTTGTGCTACAAATACTTAATTATGACAGAGAGCCAAAATAGGTGTGCTAAATTGCTGTAATTCCTTAAACTTTGTTGCTAACATTCTTTGTCCCTCTCTGCCATGTTGAATTGTCAACTTCTGTGATGTTTGATAAAGTTGTGATCAATTTGCAGCCAAAAATAAGCGAATCCCAACAGAAATTCCTGACATGTCCCATGTTGTAAACAAATGACATTATCCTTAGCAACCAAGCCATCATGCCTTTTTGGTCAGCAGTTTACATGTGCAATGAACAACTGCACAAACACTTCTTGTTAAATTGCATGTACACAACCAGCTGCAGACAGTCAACACAGTGTGTTCTCCAGTATGGCAGTAAAACATGACGACTTAGGCAAGGAAGTTTGGAAAGAAATTTCAGTGCTATCTTAAAAGCAGCAACTACTTGTATATAATTAAATATTACCAGAGATGAACCATATCTTGAAAATTGTTAATATTTTGAGGGGTCAATTCTGAGCTCTGAGACAGGGATTCAGTTATTAATAACAGGGCTACAGCTTAAAGAACCGTGTTCACCTAGGCGTGGTTTGGCTTGTTTTCGAGTGCAGCGCAATTCACTTTGTTCAGAGAAAGTACAGTATAATCTTCATCAATGCTTGTTTCATTACACTTCAAGCAGTACAGTACTAGCAAACAGTCTATTGGAGTTGCTTGATGTTATCCCAAATGATACTTCGCTAATCCCATCAGCAGAAATGGATGTAAACAATAACAAACCATGCCTAAGTGAACACCGTTCTTTACGTTTTTCAGTAGGACACCTTAGAAACATTTTGGTGGACCTGCTAAAATTTTGGTTTACCGGATGAACTTTTTGCATTTGTCGTCATTCCTGTAGAACTTTCCAAGATTTCTTTCCTTTTTAAACCGCGTCTGTTAAAATTAACACCTTGAACTGACTGATTGATGCACAGCTCTCTGCATGGCTTGCAGTACTTTTAATGGTTCTCATCTTCACTGTCTTCAGCTAAACAAATTTATCTTTCCATTCCAATTAAAACTTTTGAGATTGCTTAATTTGTTTCTTCATGCATTAGTGCCATCTCCTTTCTCTTTTGCCATGTCTCAGCAGGATTAGTCACACTCCATCCAAGTACTTCCTTATCGTGTCACTTCACTGACAGAGTGTGACAGAGAGCATGATCAATGCATCACAAGTGCATAAGCAAAAATATAATCCAATTCTTGTGAATGAGTATGACCATATAGCAAGAAAAGGAAAATCAGGAATCATCCCACCTCAAAATCATTTCAAAAATTATTATATACTTTATTATTATCATTTCAAAACATGAAATGAAATAGTACCAATTTTAAACTTGGTAGACATGCACATAAATTTACTGGACCGGTCCTATGGTTTGGTGGACAATGTCTATCGGTCTACCGTTAACATCGAACCCTGATCAAGCATGTCTCTAATATTGAACATAACACTTCACAAAGGAGAGAAGCTTTACATAAAATATGATCAGAAATAGGATCAAAGATTCCTGTGGCTTGTGATTTTCTACACATTTTCTTTTGTCACACATTCCTTTCCAATTTTTACAGTAGCAATGGTAAATAAATTACTTTTATATATATATATGTAACTTTGCACACTTTATCCAATAGAATACTCACACTTCTAAACTATATCAAACAAAATATATTAATATATTAGACTGAATTCTTTTTGCATTTTGGCAAGATAGATCAACTAAAGTTGATATGTTGATATGTTATGTACAAAAGTCATGCATTTTGCTGTGAGGGTAAAAACTCTCAGCTGACATTTTGAGCATTATCTCTTCACCAGAGCAAAGGATCATTCTGTGTTTCTGTCAATAGCTATTGGCATGTACTAAGGAGACTCCTTTCCTGTTAATGCACTAGATATAATGTAAGCTACTGTAGCTCCCCTCCCCTACCCCCACAAGATCCTACCATTGCCAAGCTCTCAGCATCACCCCATGGCACAATCTGATGGCCATGACAAATTCCAATCCTGAACTGTCCAACAGTAACAACCTTCTGCTCTGGATAGCTGAGGTTCTGTGGCAATAAAATAGAAATGGCAAAAAATGATATGACACTGTGTACCATCACACTTTACAATCAATGATCATGTTGAACAAATGCAAACATAAACTCCCATTAAACTTGTACAGTTGTACTGTTACATGGCTGGCTATTTGATCCATAATTTATTTGCTCTCATTTTTAGGTTGTACTAGTAGACCAACAAAATGATTTGATGACTGGCTACTTCACTGCTAACAGCCTTGTTACCTATCAATTGTATCCCACTAGGGACTTTTATGTGGGTGTTTACTGTGCTCGAAAAAAGCAATGTGATCACAAATTTACCCCATGTAGGTATATTTTGGTCATTTTACATGACAATGTAATAGTAACATGTACCTCATCAAAGTCACCTCTCACAACATGCACATCACTGGCAAGAGTCTTTAGGTAATCATACGAATCTTTGGTGCACAAGTTACCAGTGCATAGAATGTGTTGGATTTTACCTGGAACCTGCAAAACAAATTGCTACATTAAAGTGGGTTCAAATTATTTTCACTTTCTATGATTGGTCAACTCATAGATTGGTCAATGGGAACTTTTTTTTCAGTTTTTTCAAGTCCCTTATCCCTGAAATTATAATAATTTCAACATCACTGAGGATGCTAAATGCTTCGCATTCCCCTTCTTCCACCAACCTCAACTACCGTAAATGATCTATTTAATGCCCTGGGCCTTTATTTAATTTCAAGGGTTTGGGGGAGGGCATTTAATAGATAAGAGGCACCTATTGGAGAGAGGCGTTTATTTTTACAATCGATATTTTACACTTCCCAGTCAACAAAACTACCTGCGATTAGTGCAGTTTAACAAAACAATGTCAAGTCACTGTTACAACAGTCTGATGATCAACAAAACTACCTGCGATTAGTGCAGTTTAACAAAACAATGTCAAGTAACTGTTACAACAGTCAGATGATCAACAAAACTACCTGCGATTAGTGCAGTTTAACAAAACAATGTCAAGTAACTGTTACAACAGTCTGATGAT
>JANSTR010038119.1:0-13350 GCA_025434805.1 Antipathozoanthus remengesaui | reverse complement strand
AATCCATAGTGACACCTCCTTGACAAAAATCTAGCCGATGGGAATTTTGCGTTTGCTGAGAAACGCACAATTTGATTTCTGTACAGAATTTTAGTATGCAAAGGTGACAGTCCCTTTCTTCCGCCCACTCCTCCCCATTCCCTTTTCTCCGTTCGCGCGCTCACTTCTTATTCCTAGTCTCCCATTCGGCTTGCGTTTTCTACTTCTGGGCGAAGGAAGGGACTGTTTTACAGTCTAGTAATTTACCGACAATTGACACACTGGTCATTAGGGTGCTGTATAAGACATAACGCTTGCTAGTTGTCCCATAGAGAAGTCGTGGCCTTGAACACAGCTTTGGGTTGTTATTGAATTTTTTAAACTGGAATGTAGTACCGAACATGGTGACAATTTATAATTTTTTTCTATTCATGCTATCGATACCGAGAAATATTTCTGCTTTGCCAGTAAAGAGTGAATTCTCGGCAGGGGCAGGGTTCCTTTTATAATTTTCAATGGAACCAATGAGATAATAAATTATTCACTAATAATAATAAATATTGAAATCGTTCTGCTTTAAACCTGTCGTTACGAGTTAGAATCGCGAGGAAACTGTATGGGATACCTACAACTAAAGAGTTAAGAGTATTTCTTGTCCTAGGAGGAACTAACGAAGTGTTGATAAACCAAGCTCTGGGCTTGTACGTTTTGATCGCCTTCTCAGCGGAAGACACTATCCATATATCGAATTGTTTTTCCAACTGTGGTCACCAATAAAACTCGAGAAAAAATTTTCTCTGAATTTGATTGGAGTGTCCGTAAACCACGTGACGTTGGGCGTTAACGTGCTTGATCCTAATAAAAACTGGTCAGGATCGCCTTCTCTGAAAAACAATACCATATATGGAATTGTTTTTCCAACTCTTTTCACCAATAACACTCCAGGAAAAATATTCTCTGGTTTTGATTGGTTTATCTGTCAACCACGTGACTTTGGGCGGAGACGTCCTTGATCCTTTTTAAGCAGCAGACATAACGAATTTGGGAAATCGTGTTTTAAGCTTGGGATGAAAGAAGGGAAAAATTTTACTGTAGCGGAACTGATCAAGGTGAGCAGCTGAAAGAAAAGTCAGTGGTGTCCCACAAAAATTATTTTTCGACCGTCCGGAAAGTCGCTGACTGCATTAATCGTAAGTTGATATTATCTAACGGATCGAATGTGTGCAGATTTAAGCAGAATTATTGAATGAACCATAGTGTGAGTAAAACGCTATAGGATTTTGATCGTTCGTAAAATGTAAAGAAAGCGGCATATTTTGGTAAAGCAATGATGACACGGTTAATCCTTACAGCTGGATGTACGAGTGGCAAGTTATGGTTTATCATTAAATTGTTCTTGCGGGTGTTTTTATCCGTGTGCAATAGAACTGTCTCATTCAGGACTTTACCATACAAACGACGCAGATAAATATCTGACACTATTTCTGTTGATTATTCTACGACGAAAAAGCATTTTATTTTCAGTACCAAACGGATGTAAGGAGATTAGAAAAGGAATATCAATTTTGAGTTAGTTGCTAAATTGGTTTTTCGAATCTCAAGGCAATTTCGATGAAATTATGATGTTTAGCGAGAACACACGAGACGTTCACGTCCTGTGTTAAATGAATATGGATCGAAACTTGGTAATGTTTGATTTTCAGTTAACGTGAAAGTTTTTTTCTGATGACTTGTATGCTAAATTTGGTTGGGAATATTACCCAAAAGAACTAGGATATGCCCTGAACTGGAAGTGTGAAAAACTAGGCACTGTTTGTCATGCGAACTTCAGATCGCCTTCTTTCAGAGACACTATCATATATGGAGTTGTTTTTCAACTCTTGCCACCAATAACTGGATTTGATTGGATTATCTGTCAACCACGTGACTTTAACAGTTCCTCATTAAACATAAATTAGGAAAACGAAGTGCATTAAGCTTGGGGTAAGAGAAGGGAAGAATTTAAGCTACAGTAGCGGATCTGAGAAGACGTGACTCGCGGTGAGTTGCTGATAGGAAAGTCAGATCGCGACGTCCCATAAATTTATTTACCTACCATCCGGAAGGTTGATATTACCTAACTTATCGAATGTGTGCAGCTTTAAGCAGAATTATTGAATGAACCATAGTGTGAGCAAAACGCTATAAGATTGTGGTCGTCCGTAAATTAAATGTAAAGGAAGCGTCATGTTTTGGAAAACCATTGATGACATCGTTACCCTTAACACTAGGTGTACGGTTTATCAGTTTGTTTTTGTGGGTGTTTTTACCATGTGCAGGGTAAACTGCCTCATTCTGGACCATAGCTACCTCACAAAACATGCGCGATAAAGATCTGGGTCTGTTTCTGTTGATTATTCTACTAGTTGTTTGTTGTTATTGACTGGCGATTGAGCCTGAAGGAAGAGTCGTATTTGAGAGCAAACTTTAATTTACGAAAAATTGACGACGTTTAGGGTCAGTCTGTGTGTATCGCCCCACAGTAGATTTTCAATAGGAATGCTTAGATCATTTCAGTGGTTGATTAATATCTGTTTTACGGTTTGGCGAGCCATTGCTTTCCCACGCAAAGTTATTCAGATCCACAAAGTGCACGCAGAAAGTACCGGACTTATGAATGCCAGCCCGTGCAAATCAAGTGCTATTGCTGTGAGTGCGATATCGTTTTGAGGACGGTCTGTACATGCCACAATGTCACACCACAAGCAGACCCTCGTCTGGATGTGTACAGAAAAATGGAAAATGGCGACGAAAATTTTCAGAATCGAACTAAAGAGTCGGCGTTGGTAGTTACAGTTTCCTTTGTTGGTATTGCAAAATATAAGTCAGAACGGCAATCTGTTGTTAGGTTGAGGTTGATAAACAAACTTCAAAGTGGTCAAGGAATCGCGTAGCAACAGTATCAAAGATTAACAGTGGGACAATTTCGAAGTGGTATCTGAATTCAAGGGTGGCTGCAGGTGAGAGATTGTTTCGCGAGAGCCCCCGGGGGGTGTTCCCCCAATTGGTTATACGGGTATGTGCGGCCCTTTAGGGTATGGTTTCGGGCCGATTTGGTCTGAAATACGGTATAAATTTTCGCTGTTTATTCCGGAAAAGGGTATCGTTTTGAGGAAAATTTTGCTGACATAAAATGTTTCCTCTTTTATAGGATACCTATTTTTGCTATTTGGTCTAAAATGGGTTATAGAAAATTACCGTTTTTGGTCCAGAGATCTCTCAGGGTCTGAGAGACCCCTACCCAGACTTTGGGTTAGTACCCTCCCCGGACACGAGAGGAACGCCTATAGCAGCGTATACCACCATTCCAGTCAATCTTTCGTAAGCCAAAATGGTTTCTAAATGCCCTCCATTTTCAGTTTTCACTCGTTTCTCTTGTAATTAGGAAATAGATGTAAGTATATAGGAATTGTCCTCTTTGAGTACATTTATTAGCTGGAGTTGTAAAACCCCAAAGCTAATCAAGAACCTGGCACTAAAACCTTGAAGCGTTTACCATTTACACGGAAAAACGGGAAATTCTGGTTGGAATATAGAATGGTGCCCGCCAACCTGTTTGAAAAAACGTATTCTACTTTTCCCGACTTTTTCGTCCTTACCGGAAAACGCGCGCACCATTTACCAATTTTCCCGCTCTTTTTTGTCTTACCGGAAAACACGCGGACATCTCCCAATTTTCCTGCCATTTCAACTTCGTCCGATCTTGCAAGAAAATTTACTTGGGTTTTGTGGACCTCGAAATAAGGAAACATGTAGATAATAAGGTGTGTTTTAATAATCCAGAAACTAGAATAGCTCATTAAGAATAAAGTCAACCAGTAAGTTCTTTTGAACTTCATTTTCTTGTTAATTCTATTTCATTTTAATGAACACATCGAAATTGTTTCGTTTTCCGTTTCACCAACATAAAGTTTTATTGACTGTCGAAAATTAGATAGTCGTAAAAATGTAAATCACATAGTACTACCGTTTGGCGCTGTCGTATATAAGGTAAATCACATAGTACTAACGCTTAACGCTGTTATAACAAGGTAAATCACATAGTACTACCGTTTGACGCTGTTGTAAAAAGGTAAATCACATAGTACTAACGCCGCTTAACGCTGTTATAACAAAGTAAATCACATAGTACTGCCGTTTGACGCTGTTGTATAAAGGTAAATCACATAGTGCTAGCTACCGTTTGATGCTGTGGTAAGAAGGTAAATCACGTAGTACTACCGTTTGAAGGTGTCGTAAAAAGATAAATCACGTAGTACTACTGTTTAACGCTGTCGTAAAAAGGTAAAACACATAGTGCTACCTACCGTTTGACCCTGTCGTAAAAGGTAAATCACATAATACTACCGTTTGACACTGTCGTAAAAGGTAAATCACATAACACTACCGTTTGACGCTGTCGGAAAAAGGTAAATCGCATAGTACTACCGTTTACCGCTGTCGTAAAAAGGTAAATGACATATAGTACTACCGTTTGACGGTGTCGTAAAAGGTAAATCACGTAGTACTACCGTTTAACGCTGTCATAAAAAGGTGAATCACTTATTTAAAAACATTGGCTTTAAAAAGGCCTTTCACCAGCGTAGCTTTAGTATTTCTGATGTTATATTTGAGTATCTTAAATTTACATATGACAAAACACTGAACTACATCAATTCCCCGGAATATTTAAGAACATTGAGCCTCGGCCCAAAAATAAAACGTTATTATAAAAAGAAGAGTGCATTATGTTTCAGGTGCCTGGAAAATAACATTTCTTGAGTATAAAGGTAAATAAATACTGAATAATGAGTATTTTTACACAAACAAGAGGTAAAATAAATAGAATTAAATACTAAATTAAATAATCCGTACTGGCCTCTGATATTCGTGATAAGTGTTCAAGATTTAGGACGATTTTATGCTTTATTGTATAAGCCAGAATTGCGCTTTTATTGATTTGAAGTTCGAAATCTGTTTATTTAAGAGCTTTTGAAGGTATTTTCGCACAAGGAAGCTTGCAGAGTTTTTTTCGGATCCATGCGCATGGCGGAAACGCATTTGTTTGTGGCGAGCTCTAGTTACCTCATTTGTTGTGTCAATGTCTCGAGTTTGGACTGAGGCCATCGCACTGGATTTGGAAACACTCGCAAGAAATTCCCCAAATCCCATCCGATGGACCCCGTACATCATACACGAAACATTGACAAAATAAACGAGGTAACTTTGTGTCATTTTATAGGCGATTTATATGTATATTACGCAAACTATATTTTTGACAATACAAAGTCCGTGGAATCGTTCAAATTGTGTATACATATATATACATTTAACAGTTTCATAGCTTGGGCTGCATATAGCATCAAGTAACATCGCTTGGCGAGCTATCCCTTGGCTCTGCAGTACATCTGGACAGTTTGTTTGAGTTTTTCTCAGACTTTTTATAGTTTAAAAAAATTCGAAAGCTTTTTAATTGCTAATACGAATGTTCGTCGATCAAGGTCACGTTGAAAGACGATAGATTACGAAACACGCCGAGCTATCTGAATTGGACGCCTTCAAGTTGCCACACCTACATTTAAACGAGCAATTCGCGATGATTTGTGTGTTGACTAGAAATGTTTCGTACATGTTTGCGTCCGGTAACTTACTAGCATAAATAGCACGTCTGCTTATCATAACGGAAAGAAGTGGGAATCAAGTTTAACTCGATAATTGATGAATCACTATTGACTACTCTGGGATGTTTACAATTTAGGCCCGACTCCTGCTACGAAAATGATGATTTGACATTAAAACACGGCAACCCGCAGTGAATTTTATTGAATTGAAATTGTCAGGATATTTAGAAGATCAGTGCTCAAAACAAGATTTGAAAAACATTTTCGCGGAATCGATAAAGATGCATTACCATCTGAAAATTTAAAAAAATAACCAACCAAACATTTTCAGAAACTGTACTTGAACATTAAAATATTTTATACCGGGTTCAATCTGTGACTGTTTTTGAACCAGGTCCTGTTATTTCAAATATTTGTGTTAAATATTTGCTGGTTTAAAATATAGTCTTATATAAACTGATTTCGATACACGGAAAATGAAATCCTTTTTTGGCTATAAATCTGGCGTGTTCTACTTCTCAGTTTCGCCATTTAGCAATTAATCTTGCCGATGACCTTCACTGTTTTGCAAATTGCTTTGTCGACCTTGAACTGAGCGATGTTGCATATTTAATATTCAGCAGAGGAACGCTCTATCACAGGAGGCAGGAGAATGGTATGAATTCTGATAAATATAAATATCTTGAAAACATTTTTGAACATATTTGAAAAGTATACCCTATTCGGTAAATAGGGTCGCTGGTCTCGTTCCACTGAAATAAAGAATAACCGAGTTAACAAAAACTGTTTGACCTGAGCAGGCTTGAAACGCCTCACAAATTTAGAAACACTGAAAATTAGCTTTATTTGTTTCTAAATAAAATGGAATATTTTTAAAGTCCCCGCCTTAGGCAACTTGGGAGTTAGTCCGATAGTCGGCGTTTGTAGGTTCACTGTCCTTGCAATATTTCTTTGCCGAGTTATACTTTATTATTTCGCTTCTCAGGCAGAAAGCTCACAAATAGAGACGTTGATAATGATGTGGCAGGCCATTTCTAGACTCTAAATAACAACTGTAGTTTACGATTTTGTTTTCAGTTTCTCACACCAATGACATGCAACAGTGCACACACATGCAGAAATTGTTTTCACAAACATGTTTATCCACCCGCAATGGATGCTGCATGTCATCTTGCTATCCGATGTGGTTTGCGGAAAGTCACTGAAAATGTCATGATTGTTTGAATTAGTTTAGCTAGTTGTTATCAACTTAACTACGTCTACAGCAGGCAGAACATAGCTACATTGTCACTGCCAATTGCAACTCCGATTGATCTCAGAAGATCAATTGAAATCCCGGGGATTGAAATGCGGGACAAAATGAACACGTGGTGGATGCATTTTAGGAATATTAGTATTTACAAAAGCAATGTGTATTCCGTCATAATCATTACCATCCCATATGCTGTGTCTAATTATTGTGTGTTTTAAACTCATTATCGATACTTTGAACTAATTATTCTGGATATATGCACCATATCCTTTCTTATTAATTGCATGTTCCGTCGGACTTTTTTAATAATATCTACGGCATTTCCCGTTGCGATTATTTTTAAAATGTGAAATCACAACATCTCTTTAAAAAATACCCTTAATGGCAAGACTATAAAGATAGACTTTTCTCTCCGCGACCTTCATTTACGGATCCTCATTTAATATGGGAGAAGGAGATGGATTGGATAAGTTTAAGCGAGTATAAATTGTCTGGGACGGGTCAGATATTCTACCTTAAGCGGAAGGGTTAAACAAAGCCTTGTGAAGTTTATTGAAGTGACATAGCTCAGTGGAGAACAGTTTGAGCCAGCCTTTAAGGATTAAACTGCAAGACTTGAAAACGGCTGCCGTGTAAACTTTTAAGTGACAGATATCCGGCGGATACAGTTATCTACAGCGATCATTTGTGATCGGGTGAGGAGATAAATTGGCCAACACTTCGGTTGCAAGTCCAGAGGTTACCGGAGACACGTCACAGTTCATGGGCCAGTTGTCCCATCAACTTGAGCTCTCGACATCTCAAGCTTGTTTGCGTGCGTGTACAACCTATCAGCTTGTGTCAGCAGTGCTTCGCCGAGCATCGTGTTCGGGAAAACAGACCCAGGTTAATCAGTCAGCACTCAGTTGCAATTACGAATTACTCCGTAACTCAATACGTACTGGAAATTCCTATCTCCGAACGGAACTATCAAGTACTCAGGCTTGTTGATTTGGCGAACTGTTTGTCTCAATGTGAGCTAGCGCGATAGATCTGTCGAACGACAAAGACTGTGATCAGGAACATCCAACACAAGGTAAACGGACACTTTATTATAGAATGTCATGCTGAAATGTTTTAGGGTCACTGCAGATTTAGAATGCATAAAGTCTTATTTCAAAACTGAGCACAGTGAAAGAAGTAAGTCTCGGGTGACTAGTACATCAACTTTCGTACGCAACTCTTCAATCTTTCCGTCCATGTAAGACTGCAGTGCGTGTATCCGGTTTTGTAGATATTGTGCAAAGATATAAAATTCACAGTTTTTCTTCTATTTGATCGAAAAAAGAAATAACACGAGAGTTATCTCCGACCGAAAACAACAGAAGCAAAACTGGTTATAGAAACTGCACATGTAAAAACCAAACATACATATATGACATATATTTCTTCCATATTTTTTATCATTATAATTGGAGCTCGTTACATTTTATCGTACGGTTGGTTATTTACAGACAAGCTTTGGGACTGAACAAGCTGTGATGCAATGCTTTCGTATAACTGAAATGGTTTTGTCGAGTTATATAGCTGAGCTATCGATCTCGATTTGACGTTATATGGAATACTTCGGGGCCAGGGTGAATACTCTTAACACGTGACAATTTAACAATAGTGCTTTTGCAAAAATTGGTTTTACAAATGATACACATGCTCTTAGTCTCAAATAAGACAAACGCCGAAACGGTTGTTTTGTTTTAAGGACCGTTAATCTGTTAGAAGAAAAGCCAAAAGGTGTTATCTTGTAGTGCTCTTAATAACCTGGTTTTTTGGATGGCAAAATTGCATAATGTAAAGTAATGTAGTTTAATATAATTCAATTTAAATAATCTATTTAAACTGGAGCACTACACGTAAAATGTTAATAAGCTTATCTTTTATGAAATACCCCTGCATTTTTTAACGAACGCGTGAAAGAGATTCTTGCAAGCTCTCAAACCGTGCTGACGACCACTTGAGAAAACTCGAAAACTCGTGCTGCGAATTCAGCTCAATTACTCGCCTTTCGTCTGCGGAAATAAAACGTCGTTTCTCATGAAGTGATGCTGGCCTCAGATAGTTCAGCTGATCAGCTATAAGTAGGTTGTGCAACATTCAGCTCAAGGAACTACATAAAACTGAATGGATCTCGTTTCTATCTGATTTGTACTATGTTCTGGTGAACAGTTTTCACTTTTTTTGCATCATTTTGGGAGCATGTTTAACCGTTATATTTCAATTTTGAGCATGTGACGTTTATGCATATAAGTTTATAACGATAATAATAATAATAATAATAATAATAATAATAATAATAACATATCACTATTATTTATTATCATTCAGTTATTATTATGATAGCGGTGATGATGATGATGATGATGATGATGATGATGATGATGACATGTACCAATATACCAACCATTTCTTGGAACAAGTATTATGTAGTATTGCATGTTTTATCCAAATCACTGTAGAAAACTGAATTAGTGAATATTATTTTCGTATCACACTCTTATCAAACAGACTAGGTCCTTCCCCCTCCCCCCGCCAGTGCCTGCATTCTCTCTACTGAAATCTCCATTAAGACTGTCATGTCATAACCAGGATCAATATATCAACTAGACTATAAACTCGCGAGATTAAAGGTAACCAGATGAAAACTTTATGTTCCTCATTAAAATTAAACCGGTTATTCCAGAACGTGTGCCGCTGCAATCCGAGAGCTGAGAGCAGTCAGTTTGTTCTGTTTAGCGCGCTTAAAAGCTACGTCAATACTTCGATAAACTAAACCAGCACTTGGAAATGGCCATCAGTTTTTTGCCAAGGGTGTACCAAATGAACTGACGGGCCATCTGGTCAATTAGAGCATAAATGGCTTGACCGATACCGACACTTATGTTAAACCGCGCCTCAGTTCAAGAGTGAGCCGACACTTGAAAGTATAGTTCTGTACCTAATTATTTGAATGAATCAGCAACCGATTGTTCTTGAAAATCGTCTCAGTGAAACATTACTACTGATTGCTTCACTTTTAATTATGACTTTAATATTTATGTTTCATACGAAAGAGGAATAGGTACTGACTACTGTATATGAAGCATGCAAGGTCGAACCAGTTGTCGTGATTTGTTGGTTGGCTACAAATTATTTGCCGATAATGACTGATCTAATAGGTACTAATAAAATCACTATAATTTATAAAAAAAGTATATTATTTGTTTTATCATTCAGAAGGCCTTCTAGATATATAAGACGCGAAAAGTGAACCGCGATCGGTCATGCCACGTGCGCAAGAGAATGAAAAATATTTGTACTGCAAAACGACAGTACCAATTAAGTAACACGTATATAGTGCATACTATTTTTGGTGGCAGTGTTTGCGGGTGACGTAATTGTCCGTCAACAAGTTAAGAGAAGGAAAATTAGGAACTGAGCGAGAAAGCAAAAACAACATGGTGTTTAACTGAAGCATTACGTTTAACAATGTACAAATAGTTGGAGTGAAGTTTGCCGTGTAGTCTTTTCTGGGTTCTGGAAAGGGTTGTATGTTCTTCCAGGGCTTGTGAGAATAAAATAAATGCCAGAATATATTATGGTTGGGTGATCTGATCAGTCTATGGCTATGAGTGTAGACGATGCCTTAGAAGGTTAGGACTACTGAATACTATTACAAGTACTCATAATTAATAATAATAATAAAAATAGTAATAAAAATAGTAATCATAGTACTACTACTACTACTACTACTACTACTACTACTACTACTATTAATAATAATAATAATAATATTGATAATGATGGTGATGATGACGATAATGCTAATTTTAAATTGCTAATGATTATATTAATAATAATAATGGATGTTAGTGTTGATGGCACTGCCTATACTACTGCACAGTATACTAGTGTTGCCAGTTAAGGCCAGACGGGGGTAACCCATACAGTTGGCGGTTGAAACGATACTGAATGCATGGACGGTCATCCAGCTGCGATTTGGTCACGTCAATTCTTAACTAATTAATTTAATTAACATATTTTAATTATACTGTCGTAAGATCTCGAGAATGGTGGTAGAGGACAATGGCTTCCAAGTTTGACAAACTCAAAGCACGACATGATATTGAACTCACAACATGCAGGCACTATGTCTGTTAGATAGTTTTTGAGAAATTAACAAATGTTTGGGTATATTCGATGATAATAATCCGGCTAAAACGTATGTATATCAAAAGATAAACAGAAATGATTTTTCAATAACAAGCATTCCCTCTCTCGCGTTTTGCCCTTTATCAAACTTGGCTGACCATATGGTAGCTTAGATATACTTGCGAATGTTTTGTTGAGTAAGTTTGGTTTCAGTAGTCGCCATGGTAACCTACAATACATAGCATATCAAATAATATATCTTCGTAACCTCTTCAACTATCCCAATACAATCGTGTAGCTGTAGACCCAGGTAGATGAGGAGATTACAGTAAACAACCCATCACCCGTTGTTATTACAAAAACGGAAAGATGCTTCAGTTAATAGCTCGAAATTCGGCATTTTAATACGCGTAAAAACGCGCCCATATCAATATTGGCTAACTGTGTCTGAGCCGTGCCGATTCCTTCTCCCCTGGAACCCATTCTGCCTCTGGTCAGTTTTATAGGTCATATATAGTTGAATTTTGCATGCATACTATAGTTTTCCCAAACCGCAGCCGGATATTTGAAGACCTGAAGTAGTGGTTAGTCGTTGACAAACCGCGCAGTTCGACCTATCAGGGGATTTTTCCTTTCATCGTGGAAAACTAAGAAAGATTCCATCGTACAGCCCGTTCGGTACATTTGATCTTGTAAAGTGAGATACATGTAAGTTAATTTTCTCTCAGACAACAATAGTGTCAGTGACATTGGTTTGGCAGCCTTTGTTTTGCCCTTTAACGAAATGTTAGCTTGCAAATGATTGGAAACAACTGTAAAATAACAGCCTTAACAAAATGGATTTACTATAACGGCAATACTTCAAATACAAGGTGTCCAACGTATTTTAAATCCAATTCATTTACTGGTATTGACATCTGTCGATTCATAATGGTAATTGAACTGAGTGGAGTGCAGTTAAGTTTGGTCTGAAATCATACGTGTGATTTCAAAATAGTTTGATTTGAAGTCACAAGTATGGTTTCAGCGAAGTTCAATTACCAATTAATTATATCCATTTTGAAATCTCTTTTTTATAACCAAGTGGTAATGATTTTTTGTCCTCCAGCAAAAAATGTAAGTTATTTAAATCTATGTAGTTCATGATATAGTAGTTTATGGTTAAAGTTACAGTGCTGTACAAATACATGTATCTCTTATATGTAGTTCATGCTTCTGTATTTTGGAGGAGGACATGTCAAACTTTTCATTATTTTCAGCATTGTGCACACGTTGTTCATCCTTTTTTACTGTATTGTGATTGGCTATTTGAGCTCTTTCTGATTTGTGATTGGTTGTTCAAAACAGTGCGACTACCGACTCAAAGAGTGCGATTACAGACTCAAAACAGTGCAGTTACAGCTGAAATCCTGTTTTATGGAACCAGTCAAATTGCAGGAATCGCCAGTGATTTCAAAATGGATATAGTTAATCAGAAAATCAAATGTAACAAGTTGTTCGCTTGCAGTAACTTCCTTGCAAAACGCGGGAAAAGATTGTTCAGCCTCCGACTGCCATCCACGACCTTTTGCCGGTGAACTCATTAAGCCCACTCAAACCGGTGGGGGCTTATTAAACTGGCTTCAACTTCGAGAATGTGTAATATTCAGTCACTGATTAAATAAATTGGCTTATATGATGAAACTGAGACTGCTTGGAAGAGCCGCAAAAACTAATCATTATCAATTTGAAGTGACTCCACGAAGGATTAACTGGTCCGTATGGATTAAATATGTTTATATACATGTTTGGAGGAAACAAAACAACTTTTTATTTCCAGTTGAAGTCTAGCACAAGGCCGTTCCATGTAAGAAATGTCCCTGCCATTCAGTTGCTGGCGTTCACTTGCAGCCATACGCTTTCGTCGCTACTCCCCGACGACTTTCCCAGCTATCATTGTCACTCATACACGCCTACGTTCTTCGTCTGATAATAGGAAAAGTGGGAAGTTTGCGTGAGAGCTTTAGAGACACTTCCGTTTAACGTTTACAACAGACAATTAAAACTCAGGCCGGGTTTTGGTTATCAAGCAATCACGCTAATGGTATAAAACAGTAAGGCGCAACGTTGTAAAGAGAAGTGGTTAAAGAACCTTGTCTTATAACATTGTCCTTTAGTGTTGCTAAATGAAGTCTGATTTGTATAATTATATTAATTAGCTGGCAAACAGGAAAATATTTCTCTTATTGCTTTTAAGAATTTATTTGTACAAGTTGGTTTGATTAATCGGATCAACAATTGTTTTAAAACTTATACCGTAATAGACGAATTAACAGT
>JANSTR010038008.1:0-13351 GCA_025434805.1 Antipathozoanthus remengesaui | reverse complement strand
GAGAAAGAGTTTTCGGAGTAGTTACAACAAGTAGCTTCCCACAACGAGGGTGTGAAACAGAAACTATTGTATGCCTCTTATGGTATCTATTAAAGTCCCCCTATTATAAAAAGCACCAAAATTAAATAATCTCTCAGGAAATCAGTTAGATCATTAGAGAACTTTAGATCTGAGGACATTTAGTTTATATACATCACTACGAGATTTCACACACGCAGTTACATTAGCCAACTCATTGTCAACAGTATGAGATTTCTTGCAAAAGTTGTCCTCTCGGTTATGAGTGTTAATAAAATGTAAGTATGTGATATGTGTATCCGATACTCATATATACTCAGAACTACAGGTCTCTGTTTATGGCTATGCACTGTACACTCTACATGCAAGACTAATGGATTGTGTTTCCTAGAAAACATTGCAGGTCTTGTTCTTGATGTCAAATGTGGAAAAGGAGCTTTTGTATCAAATGAGGAAGATGCTTTCATTCTGGCTCAACTGCTAGTTAGTACCACCAAAGGTCTTGGCATTAGAAGTGCTGCCGTAATCACAGACATGAACAGCCCTATTGGCAAGACAGTGGGTAACTCGGTGGAAGTGGCTGAAGCTCTTGAGTGTCTATGTGGTCAAGGTCCACCAGATCTGGAAGAGCTGGTTTGCCAGGAAGGTAGTTTTTCTAAATTTTTAAGTGTAAGGGAAGTTTCACCTTGGCAAACACTCTAATAAGCCCCCATCCTCTAGAGCCTCAAATTTGTAATAAGCCCCTCCCTCTCTAATAAATCCCCCTACCCTTCCTAGCTCGACAAAAAAGCTGCAAGTGTTAAAACAGTAAAATTAAATTTTGTTCAGTTTTTGATATTTCCAACCTCTAAATAGTCCACGTTATGACGCCCGAGTTCCTAGTTGTTATTAAAGCTGCATTTCAAACTCCATAGTGTAATAAATTGTTTTTGTCTGTCAACAAATTTTAAAAGACCCCACTCTCTATTAAGCAGCCCCCCTCCTCCCAGAGAGCCCAAAATTTAATACCCCCTCCCCCCCGAGGGGCTTGTTAGAATGTTCATGGCATGTACATTAGGTTGTATGGGGGGTTGGCAGCTGTAATGTTTCTCAGGAAAGCCATGTGAAACAAATCAATAGATTTTCACAAAAACAATCAAAATCATGTCTTTACATTTGGTATAAAGAACAATTATTAATGAAAAGGTTATCTTGTGGCATACACCAGTCCAAAACTAATCACAGGATCACTGATCAAGGTTTCCTGTGTTTTCAAATTTCATTCAGACACAGTGACTTTTATATTTACTTTAGATAGAGTGTAGATCATATAAAATTATCAGTAATGTCTCCAACAATCGAGAAGTTGCACAGTATCATTTTAGATATATTGTTTAAATAAACAACAGAATGATCAATATTTCTATATGTTTCTAAGGGGGGGCTGGGGATCTCAAAAGAAACATACATGCCGTTTCTTGTGGGTAAAATCAATATGTGACACTTTCCTAAGTTCCTTTGATAGCCAGATTAGAGTGTTGCAATGAAGATGTACAGTAAAAACACTGCTTTGTGCTACTACCTAATTGGGGTACCTAATTAATGCATAACTATAGTTGAACAAAACTTTGAGCAAATTTGTCATGCAATGAATAGTGATGTTGACCACAAGATACATGTACAACATTGTACAACCCTCATTGCTTTAGAAAAATCCAAAACTTTTCAGAATTCTTTACTCCAATTTTCCAAAACCTAATTCTTCGTTCAGCTGCCTCCATCATGACCACGTGCTTGTAATGCTAAAATTACATAAATTTGTGAACATGCATGTTTAGGAACATAGGTAGATTAACTGACCAACTGCTTGTGTCTCACTTAGATTGACAAGATGGTCAATAAGAGATGAGAGATAGAGGCAAAGTGTAATTAACGTTCATTCTGTTGTCTAATGTACAATCATGCAGGAAGCTTCAAAATTCCATGACTTTCCTTAGCATAGAAGAATACATATCAATTATTTGCCAAAACTTTCCATTCTCAATTTTTAATGCAACGTTGTGCCTAAAATTGTTTTCCTGTATGAAGCACCTCCTTTAAGGCTGATTGTGTTTATGTGATCATGTACCCAGGTGGGGAGCTGCTGTTCTTACTTGATAAAGTTGCGAGTGCTGAGGAGGGAAAAGCTCATATCAAGGAGACATTGCACAATGGCACAGCTAGAAGAGTGTTCTGTAATATGTTGATAGCACAAGGTGTTGAACAAGAGGTTGCACAGAAACTGTGTATTGCAGGCTCAGACCCTTTTGACATTCTCCCAAGAGCCCAGCAGAAGAAAGATGTCCTTGCAACACAAGATGGTATTGTAACAGCCATAGACCCATTGGAGGTAGCAAAAGTGTGTGGATTGCTCGGTGCTGGTAGATCTCAACCTGGTGAACCAGTCGACCTTGGTGTTGGGCTGGTCTTCAGTGTCCAAGTGGGGCAGTATGTGAGCAAAGGCACCACATTGGTCACAGTGTATCACAAAGGAAATTTTAACACACATCAAGAGGTGGCACTAAAAGGTGCAATTCAGATTGAAGCCAGTGATGCAACTGATGGTGTACCTATCAAGTCAAGGATCATCAGGGTTGTTGACAAAACAAGGCACCCATCTATCTTTGCATGCCAGTAAATTAATACAGTTTAAAATGATACACGTTTTACGACAGGATTGTTTGCACATGCACAATCTTCAGTGCAGTAATTTTTCAATTGATATTGATGATGTAGCAATCATTGTTTGGGTTTGACATGTCAAATCACTGATATTTAAGAGGTATAAACTAACTAGGTTTTTTGATGGACACATTTTGAAACAACACTAGAAATGATCTGACAATTACTATGTTTCAATAGTGCTGAGGTGTTTAAATTTCAAATGTATGAATGGTATATCTAACAGGTCATAATTATTCTTGTGAACAGGTTGGGGGAATTTAGTTTTCATTTTAAAAACAGTTTGCATTGTATGATGAATTGTGCTAGATATCAAACAACTTATTCTCTATGGATACATGCAGATAAGCTTGAAAGGGTTGATTGGTCTTACAACAACAGTCAGTATAATTCAATGGCACAGGTGCACTACATGTATTTAGCAAATCCTGGGATCTAAATTCTTAATTTTGCTTAAACAAGAAAATTACAGGATGTGTCACAATGAACTGGGTTGTAAACACTATGCAAGATGACTTTATTTGCAATTGCAAAGTAATATATGACTGTATTAATTTAAAACAGAATTTAATGTAGGATAAAGCTGGAATTAAGCTGAAATTTTGAACCTATAAAATCAATAATATTCTGACTTATTTATATTTTAGTGGAAATACAGTGACACTGTTGACTGGCAAGGATATCTTTTATAGCAAAGATATTTTATAAAAAAAAAAAGCCTTAAGAATGACTGTTGGGTTAATGTGTATGAAAACATCCACTGGTAATAAAGTACTTTGTACCTTTTCATAATTGCGTTTTTATCAGTATTCTACTCTAGATAATTCTCTAAATCTTGAGCTTGCTATTGAAAGTATTAATACTTTGCTCCATGTGAGAAGATCACAAATACAGTGAGATAGACTGTTTATTTCTTGGGTTGAACTTACAAGAGAAGGAAAATACAGGAGATGTGAATATGTCCAAAACAGAACTGGACACAGGAGATCACCATGCAGGGTCCCACAAGAGTCACAATTTGGAAGGGGAAAAGGTTCTCCTGACCAGTGACCCAATCAAAAACTTCCAAATGACTAGTGGAATGATATCTTTCAAGTTCACTTCTGTAAAATAAGTTTATTGCTTCCTCAATCAGATTTCATAGATAACCCTAGACTTCACTGTACACAACGTTTCAACACATTATCATGGTCAACACAGGTAAAAAGTGCGACATATTTCCACTTGTAACAAATTATGCTGAGGCGGCCATTGCCTTCAGGTCCTTCACACACTGGTTGATGCTCTCTTTCTCCTGCAGGAGCAAAGTTGTGAACATTAGTTACCATTAACATGCCTTGTATAATAATAAAGCAAATAACATGTATTACTGTAAGTTTCAACACAAAGTTCAAAGTATCCTCCAACTTATGAAATTTAAATTAATTTCATCTTCTTTTAGGACATTTTGGATTTCTAATTGCAACAAATCTGCAAGAATGTGTTACACCAGTTGAAGGGGAATTTACCTATTAAAACACAAATATGATATTGCAGTTTTGCATCTTCAACCATTACAGGACATAATTATAATATTTTGGATATTGCTCATGTTCTCCTCTAATGATTAGACACAAAATCCAATTTTGAAATCTTATTCTTGACATTTACAGATTGCATTATTGATACATGTGCACTACATAATTGTGCATCATATCAAAAAACCCAGGGCTGGTCCATGTGGCAAAGTCACAGGCACTTGTGTGCTTAACTGGCGACAAAATACCACTACATCCTTGTTCTCTGCCCATTTGAACATTGAATTATTTGTTAACTGAGCCTACAGCTGTAGAACTACAATCCTGGACACAATTGTTGGACGATGAGTCACTTTTCCCCTTCACAATGTTGTCTAATTTCCCCAGAGTTATCAAAAACCAAAGGATATGCCAACAGACTCAAGGCTGCAAATACTCTAAGGGCCCAGACATCAGACTTCCAAGAAAAAGTTTGGTCAGACAAAAGACTGGGCAGTATTGCAGTGTATGACTGAAAAGTAAGCACTTTTCATTACATGTCTGGTAAACTCTGCCCTTCATCCAACAAATGATTGAAAGACCAGCAGACTGGACACAACATTGAGGGGGCTACGGAGTATCTTCTTATATTTATAAATGATTCACTGGGTATTTTGGTATTGAAATAATTCTTTACTTGTGAGTCAGTTTTGTTTGCCTGTCCCAATGAATTATGACCTGGATTGTGGTATTGTAAGACCATGTTTCCATGGGTTTGATTTCTGCCAGATCTTACAAGTCATGCTTTCCTTGACATTGAAGACTTGATCCCCCAGATAGATGGTCCGTGAGTTTCCAAAGATGTACACACCACTAATCAACACACACACCCACCTATTATGATATTTTTTCTCAACCATCTTATACAGTACCTGTTGAGGAGTAATACTGCTGATGACTTGTTTCTCAATCCAGTCAATTATGTGTTCTTGCTCTATCTTCCTCTGCAGGGTCTCAATTTCATACTGATAATCCTACCAAAAACACGCAAAATGTTAAGTCACTATTATCCTTCCACCATCACGTCAAACCTTACAACCATTCTTGACTTTCAAACAAGTTTCTGCCTAAACAATTAGTTTATTATCTTATGTTGTGATCAGAAAATAACAAAATAGTTTTATTTTAGCATCGATTTCAACTCCAGTATAGATGACAAATAATGTACTTACAAGTCGTTTTTTAACTTCCCTTGCAACTTCATGAAGTCTGTTACGATACTCTAACTCCAGACTCATTGCATTGTTCTCCTGATCAACAACAAAACAAAATCACATTTATTTTATGGGATGACTTTGTAAGCACTTTACCCACTCAATGGTTTATTTATTACTGCCATTATAATAATTATCTCGGTGATATATTCCCTAGTTATAATAGCACAATACAGTACAATGAAGATCATCAAGTAATGAATTTAAACTCTGATAGTGCTGTGTACATGGCATGCAACTCTTGAAGGCTTTTAAACTGTTTCTTATATTTACATAACCTTAAATCTGAGACAAAATACTTCTTTAATTCAAAGATATCACAACAAATGCTAATGATATCACTGCACCTATTGCAAACACAAAGTTTCTTTCTCTCATCTAATTACTGGTATTACAAACCCGCATGACTTCCACAATGTCTTTGCGGCAGGACAACATTCCTTCTACTGCCTTTTCATCCTCGATGGCCTGAGTGATGCCCTGTATGGACTTGTCTCTCCCTTCATTGAACATGTCCAGAATACCCTGTTTGATTGGAAAAAGTGAGTTAAATCTCAGAGTCTGTACTCTTATCAGCATTCTCAACTCAATGGCCTTTCCATGACCCTTAGCTGTTTCCATGATCTGATCTTTCTCAATAGATTATAGTCATATAATAATATTCACACAACATTATTCTCAATTTGAGCTTCTTTCATCACAGCAGTCAAGTCTAATTAATACCATGGGAATGTACAGTACTTTTATGTACATAAAATGCGGCTCATAAGTTGGAATTTCTTGTGGAAGTTAACTGTAATGTAATCACATGTACTAGTATAAACGAAATGTTTAAAGCGCTCCACATGTTAGCTAACAAGATATGTGAGACAGGTTTGAAACATCATGAGACAGGTCAGTTGTATCCTATTGGCAGAATGTGAGATGGGTTTAGACAGTTACAAGTCATTTTGCCCCAGGTCTTGTTCATTTCACCCCAAAACCTTGGTCATTTCGCCCCACATAAGTTTAAAATGTTTTTACACTAAAATAGAGCATTCTGCAACTAATCTAGTATTCCATTTGACTACCATTCAAAGACAGGTTTAGAAAACATCGGGAAACAAAATGTTGAACAGACTTTTGCATGCAAACTAAATACAGCACGCAAGATAACTTTGTCGTGGTCAGAAAAACTACAAAAGCATGGTGATGGCAATCAATTACCTTATTACGTTTGGCAAGCACTGCAAGTCTTAAATTGTGTTTGCAATAAAGTAAGAAGAGGCTGCATATTATTTCATCTTTGTGGAAAATTATTGATCAACTCGACTCGTCTGCTCTGGTTTGTGCATTGTTTTCAGTTACACGTATATATACTAATACATGTATAGTGGACATGTACAAGATGAAATAAAGCATGAAAATGACCTATCTTGCAAGTATTGACAAAAACAATATTTCATTCTATATTTTGTTCAGTAATCTTGGCAACATTGGTTCAAGGCAATCCATCCACTGTTTTAAAATTGAGATGTTGCATGACTCCACCATGTACCGCCCGATCACAGCAACTGAACAAGGAATCGAAGAAGCTGTCAAGTTTTAACCAATCCTGTTGAAGCATTCCCACACATAATTTGTGAAATTAACAATAGCTGCAACTCTCTTTTCTTTACAAGTTTTAGGGCCGCAGAACTGAAAACAAATAGCTGACAAATTTGTCATTAAAATAAATCCAAGTGGTCTGTTGTAGCGAGTGAAGAACAAAAATGTAGTTTGGGACCACATGAAGCCTTCGTAATTCCGTAGTAGCAAGAGTCTTGATCATGAAACAAAAATCATTCACATCATGCACTGTCGTGTCCGAAGTGAAAATCTTTGCCTGTTTGATGTTCTGCTTGCTGATGTTGCCTTCAATAAATAGTAGTGAAAAGGAATACTAGATTAGTCCCAGAACGCTGTATTTTAGTGTAAAATATTTTAAACTTATGTGGGGCAAAATGACCAAAGTTTTGGGACGAAATGACTTAGACCTGGGGTAAAATGACTTGGGGCAAAATGACCATGGGGTGAAATGACTTGTTACCAGTTTAGACCATCATGAGACAGGTCAGTTCTACCCTGGCTAATGGCTAACAAGGGATGTGATGTGGGTTTAAACCATCAAGAGATAGGTCTGGCAAAAATAGTTCTTCTTAGTACACTAAGACTAAACGATCAAAGCTATTGTCTACTGGATTATAACTAAATGACTCTAACTTCATTTCAGTTACACTAGTACTGGATCTTCTTTGTTAGTCCATGCTGTTTCATTTATAAGGAAAATAAATAAAAAAGTTGCAGGCTGCATACAAACAGTGCTAACACCATAAACATACCTGAGAGTAGCCATCCAAATATTCAGCTATACCCTTGCCTGTAAGTTTGACCAACCACAGGATTGTGCCTCCCATAACCAGAGCTAAAATAGTCTGCAATCAAAATAATTTATTTAAGAATTAAAGTCTGTTACATATATCCTGATAGTGCTTCAAGACCTAATACATCTGAAGGACAAGTTATATATTAAAACATTTAGCTAAAGGGTGTGTCATTCTTTTGCCAGTTAGCTCAACTGTAAAGCCATGGTCAAACCAATGGAATCACAAGCCAAGTGTGTCAAGTGCTGACCTTCAAATATGCATTTGACTTGCATGTACTTGTTTGATCTCCAAATGGCACAAACTGGTGACAAACCTGGTGTTGTGAGAGACAGTTGCTTCTAAACTCATTCAAAGTTAATGCGAGTCAACAAAGTGCATGTCAGTCAGTGCAGCTGGTGGGCAAGCAAAGTGCAAGATGAGTGCAAATTACATTACTCTGTTTGGCCAGGAGTTGACACGGGAGCAATTCAGACACAACATTAACGACAAAGTACACAAATATCTTCTGAAAACATAAAGGATCATTGCAGATAATGATAAGTCTTTAACAGTTACCCACCTCTTCATGGATGACGAGTATTTCTTTGGAAAGAATGTAGGCTGCAAGTCCAGCACCAAGAGCTATTTTACCTGTAAACCAGTTATAAACGGTCCTCAGTTTGCAGTGGGGATTGTAATTGAAAAAAATCATGGAATAAAACTGATCATGGCCTTCAATAAGCTACTTGCAACTGAGGAGAGTTGTCAATGATTCTATTTTGGATCATGTGACAACTTTCCTTACGAAACTGTAAAGACAAGAATTCTGACTTTGTTCATCAAGTGTACAGTTAACAGGGCTCAAAACTGAGACCAATACAGTAGCAAATGCACCTAAAATTTCCACACTCACAACCAATGCCGGAAAGTTAGTTGCCAAATCGAGGACTAGAATTCTTCTTAGACTTTACGCACTTTGTCTGAAAATCTGGTGAAAGTTAGATCAGGGGTTGTGTTGGGCTTCAAGAAAACTCGGAACACACTTATAGTAGCTAGCCACATTCTTGGATTTTGTATAGGTACATCGTATATGAAGCATTTAGTGTCCAGCATGTTGATTCTTTTCATACAAGCACAATTACATCTGATGATGTAAATTATTTGTTTTCAAGTCCTTTGGTTAGCTTTTCATGTAAGGAGTCACATGAGGTATCCTTTTATGGGTATAGATAATCGTAACTTATACTTTGTGCTGTATTGTATGCTATCACATGCTAGTGCTTTTGTAGGGCAAGTTAACTCTTTGAATCTTTTCAATTTGTCGCAACATGTAGTTGTCTTTTTCAATTGTTCAAGATTATATTCAAAAGTAACTATTAAAGTATCCAACTAGATGCCAGATAGTCAGAAAACCAGCCCTATTTCAATTTAATCTCTGGCGATTATAGAATGTTAATTTGGTAACTAGCTTTTTTCCACTCAGTTGACAAAGACAGCTTCCTTTTTTTAATTTTAAGCCATTGTCAATACTATGCAGAGAATAAGAAAGACAATTGTTATAGAATGCACAGTTACTCTTCATACAACTTTGTACAAAATCTAATATGGATTTGAGATAAAATGGCTGTTATTATTACATGTACCAATACCTGTTTCTCCAGTCTTTGCATGCAACAACTCACTAACATCCCTGAAGAACTTGCCAAATTCTGGAGTGTCATCTGCAGAATGAAGAAAAAGAGAATAGAACAAAATGCATTATCCTTGATGAATAGGCATCTGTAGAAACTGTTACTAACAGTGACTGAAACAGCTGATTTGTTCAGTTGAGATGGAAGCGATTTCTTACAGACTTATTCAATATTTTAAACACACTTTCCTTAAAATTAGCAATACTACATGTGTCGGCCTGCTTTTTAAAACCCTCGAACATCTATAGGGTATCAAAATGACCCTCCCCCCAAAGGGTTTTTGGACCTAAAACTTGAAGCTTTGAAGCAATCAAAATGAAACTTTCAGTACCTGTAGTCCAACTATGAACACATCTTTTGATGTTAATTGGATGACATCGACATTCATAATTTATGCTAAATTAATTATGCACTTTTATGACAGAATTTGTTCTAAATTCTTCTTTTCCACTCTATTCTTAATTACATTCTTATTTGAAGCTGTAAACCATTGTTTTCTACTAATTTCAAGAAAAATTACAGCAGTTTTGCTGAAAGTAAAATCTTTGAAAAATCAAAGATGGTGACCAAGGCATGTTGTGAAACAGCTGTTGCCATAGCAACAGCTCTTAATTAAAGCTTGATTGTTGTTATGAAAAGTAATTAGCTAACCACAAGCTGTTCACCCGCCAAAGCTTGATATTTTATGTGCAACTATTTGGAAAATCATGTGGGGATCCAACTGACCAGCCCCCCTTCGGTTTTAATTTGTTGCGATAAATAGCTTGGTCATCTGAGGGTTAATTATTCAATTTATTATCAAAGATCATCCCTGTAGTGCTCAAATATAGCACATTTTACTCAAAGAGAAAACCAATCTAGATAGACTACAATGGAAGCACATCTGGGGCATGTTTGATAAAAGAACCCAGTCATTAGGGTGCTGTAGATGATGACGACGACGAGCAAGAAAGTTAACATCATGGGTAATCAATGCTAGGCAAAAAAATTCAGGTACATAGCTGTTACAATGGCCAGATAAACTTTTCTAAAACTATACTTTATATGGCTAGTTAACTTTGCTACTGTTACACAACGAGACGTAAAAATTCAAAGTGATTCCTGTAATGAAGATCACTACTGTAGAACAGAGGTTACCCATATCTAACAATAATCAATACAGTATTGAATTAGAATTCAGTTTTTCAGTTCTTACCATTAACTTTTGCTGGTTGATGATGACATAGCCTGGTCACTGCAGGGACACTGAAATTACACCAACAAAATTATGCATAACATTAATATAGTTAATTCTAGCAGTGAATGGTTGCAGGGACCCTGGACCTGGGGAGTGGTCCTACCTCTCCCTGTGTCTTGCCATGTTTTTCCTGTTGCATCATCCACATGAACAAGTTTGCAACTTTGCAACTAGCATGCCAGTTTTTAATCAAGGAAAAATTGGTCAAAATCATCCTTATACACTGGCAAGTAAGACTTCAATTTCCATAGTTGTGACCCTGTACAGGAAAAGCGGTCTTAAGGTGAAAGCGTTTTTGACTGCGTTTCATTTCACACGGCGTGTGGTACGCCTGTGCTTTTTACTGGCCTCCATTTGTTGCAGATATGCACACGCGTTTGCTATCTGGACTCTAATTTTGCAGAGCGTTTCTTTTGGCGTTTCTATTGCAGATATACACGCTGGGTTTCTCAAAGCTGGACGTAAAAGCTGTCAGCACTAAGCTTTTTACCCGCATACTATTAGTCGATGTTTATCAGACCAAGTAGACCACGGCTTGCTCTTGGATGCGCTGATGAATACTTCTAAAAATTTGCATCAGATAAAGTCCGTTCAGGTGATTGTTATTTATAGTCTGAAAAACATCAAGAACAGTTATTTTCAATTCAAAGTAACTCGAACGAAACCACAAAAGTTTATAATTGAATAGATTATCGGCGGGTGAGACGGTCGATCAAAGAAACAGCTAATTAACATACTACTCATATTGTGGTTGCGGCCCGCGCGGTTAAACCGAGTTTTTCTTGAAATAAAACTCTTAACCTTCGAAAAGGACGATCGCGAGTAACAAACACTAATTTTTTAGAATAAATGCAGTTCGTTTTCTTTGAAGGGTGCTATAAAATCTTGTAAACAAGTAACCGCAAAAAGCACAGTGAAATATGTTTCTCTGTTTTCATCCAATCAAATAACTGCAGTCACACGCTGTACATTTCATATAAGACGTACGTGTCTGGAGTCTGTCAAAATTTGACCTGTGGGTCACGGTCTGTTTACATTCAAAAACAAGTGTTTCTTTTTCGATAATCGATTCCCGAGAATGTATCTGTAATGTTATAGACCCGGTAATAGGTAATCTAAAGTGTCTACTTTAAGTTTTCTTCCTTTAATTTTATAGCAGACCACAAAAGAACATCGCGTATACTTTTAATTCAATAATTGTCATCATTCATGATGGTCCGAATCGATTGTTTCAAAGTAAATTGCCGTCCGTTATTCAGTTTGACAAGCAACTGCTTAACATGCTTTTGACTCGTAATAATTTTGAAAATTTATTGAAAAGTAATTTAACCCACCCCCATTGTTCATTATGTACTACCTTTGACCTGCTCTTTACATTTCTGGCATTTATAGACAGTAGTATACCTCTCCCCGATTGTTCATGATCTACTAACTTTGACCTGCTCTTTCCTTTTCTTGTATTTATAGACGGTAGTATACCCCTCCCACATTGTTCATTATGTACTACATTTCTGGCATTTATAGACAGTAGTATACCTCTCCCCCATTGTTCATTATCTACTAACTTTGACCTGCTCTTCTTACCATTTCTGACATTTATTTAGTACCAACATCAGGCTTTTAATTGATTCAATAAGCATGAGAAAGGTCTGTAATTTGCAATTGTTTTATATTAAACCATAGGATATTGATGAGGATTTCCAGAAGCATCGTGACTTTGTGGACCAGTATTCAGTACACACCAAGGAGTGCGCTGCTGTACGTACCCGACATCATTTGTGCGCCTTTCTACTTCTTGAAAGTCAGCTGTACATACTCAGACATTACCTTTGCCCCTTTTTATAACTCAAATGTCAGCTGTATGTACGCAGACATCACTTGTGCCCCATTTTGTAGCTCAGATGTCAGCTGTATGTACCCAGACATCACCTTTTCCCCCTTTTACAACTCAGATGTCAATGGTATGTACCAAGACATCACTTGTGCCCCTTTTACACCTAAAATGCCAGCTGTATATACCCAGACATCACTTGTGCCTCCTTTTACAACTCAGATGTCAATGGCATGTACCTAGACATCACTTGTGCCCCTTTTACGCCTAAAATGCCAGCTGTATGTACCCAGACATCACCTGTGCCCCCTTTTACAACTCAGATGTCAGCTATACATGTGCCCCATGTTACAGCTCAAATATCAGCTATGTTTACCCAGATACTGTATCAACTGTACCCCTAGCTCATATTTTTAAACGATTTTTTTACTTAGTACATCGATTTAGCCTTCTCTTTCACAGGATAATTTAGAACTGCCAATTTTTGTGCACAGTAACTATTACTAACTATTAAGTGCCAATACAGCTCCATTATTTCCGTCACTGCGGGTTCCCTCCCTCCAAAGAGGGAACCCGTGCTGAAGAAATAATGGAGAGCTCTGCATTGGAGGACATTTAAAATGTGTTTGAGGTACATATTTAGAATGTGTTTGAGGTACATATTTAGAATGTGTTTGAGGTACATATTTAAAATGTGTTTGAGGTACATATTTAGAATGT
>JANSTR010037897.1:0-13353 GCA_025434805.1 Antipathozoanthus remengesaui | reverse complement strand
ATAGTACCATATATAAAAGACAGAATACAAAAAAACAATAGTGGACGTCAAGGGAGGGGGGGGGGAGTAAGATCTTAACGTCCAATTGACGTTAGGCGGGACGGAATCGATTTTCGGAAGGCCCCTTGAACGTTATCCTAGCACGCGTCTAACGAAATTGCATTTCAGGTGGACCGAAATTAATTAAGTTCGACTTTTGAGTCAAACGTCGAACTTAATTGTCTTAATTTGGTTGACCGGAATTCAGTCAACAAGGAATAACTGTTGTTTTGGTCAGTGGACACCCGGAGAAAAACATATCGTACTCTAATTTAGTTCGACGCATGATGAGATCAACGTTTGACCCAGAGTCGATCTTGTGCAGTTTTAATCAAGAGCGCCAGTCGATAAAAATCGAAACTCGATCAGACAATCTTAGTTGGGACAAACACGAACTTATCACGCGCTAAATGCTGAATTTAGTTCGACTAATGCCAGTCATATCAGGTCAGTTGTACAATAAATTTTCAGTATTCGATCGTTTTGATAGATTGTGTATCTCATCCTTATATTTTGAGATCTTTTCTGGGGAATTTCTTCTTTTAGTATTTGAATATATGTTAAACAAGTGGTGGAGCAGTATGGGGTCTATGGCGTGTGGTGGTGCGAAGAAGCGTAAGAATAACCATGCCTTGCAAGACGAAGGTAACCTTTCTCAATGAAAATCCCGCCAGGAAATCGCCAGTTCGCAGTGCCCCGGTTTTTTTCTGATTCAATACGAGTATCACTGCAAACATGCTAAACTGTAAACAATACGTTTATTTTAAAAACCTGTATTCCTTTTGATTCTTATGAAGTGCACTGTGAGGATGGGGACTTGTATATAGAATTGAGGAAGGACAACTGTGACAGATGTGGAGAAGTGTGAGTTTCCTTGCGGCACCCTTTTTTTTGCGGCATCCTGCTATTGATGGTCCTCTGAAGCCTGTCCCACGACCCTATCAAGACTATGACGTTATACCACAGTTTAGATACAGACAACACGCAGACACTCCATTGTTGAAGGAGGATGGTGCACCAAGAAACATTGTCGATTTCAGTTCAAGGATACAAATAACGTTGCTGTTTGACAAGGGGGATCTGAGCTAAACAAATGTGAAGCAGCTCAGTTAAACAATTTTCAGATAGGTTCATTGTTGAAGAAGAACTTGTTTACCAGAGAATTCAACACCCCGAGTAATTGAAATTGAAACGCACAAAAAGAGCAGAACAAAAGCAGGAATACCAGGATGAAATGCAAAAGTCTTACAGTGACTATGATTGGACATCAGACTTGACAAACTGTAACCTGCGATCAGGCCTTCTTGGGCGCGTGGATAAAAAGAGAGAAAAAGAGAAGGCCTGACACAAATCGCCCCAGACGGCCTTCCGCCCACTGATCACAGATGGATCGTATTACACGTGACCTGTCATTTTTGAACCAATCAAAATGCACCGGAAGCAGTGATCGAAATCTATAAAAATTTGGCGGCAAAAATTATTGTTGATCGAAATGGGTGGACCAAAAATATGCTTTTTTTGCGAGGTGAACTTTCGAATAAAGTATGGCGAAAGTTGTAAAGCCCAAGTTCCTCTGTTCCGTCCAACCAAAAATAAAGAGGTCTTAGGAAAAGCCTGGAGTGGCCCTTCTAGTGTGATTCTTGCTGAACTCGCGAAAGCGATTGGCATAAGTTTCTCCGTTCATATTGAAACTTCGAGCGAGTTAAATGAAGGTTTTCTCTGCAAAAAGTGTGCAAGAAAGATCGTACACTGTTACGTGCTTTACACGGAGCTTGTGGAAAGTTTGAACAAGGCCAAGTTGGATGAAATAAGGCAATCAACTACCAAACGACCATTTAAGTCATCATCTCCTACCGGTCTGACACCCAGTAAAAAGGCGAGCAAGAAGGCCTCAAAGATCGACCTCGACCCACGTAGTCAAGCAAAAAAGTCATTATTTTCTATAAATGAAAGAAGTGAAGTGGATGATGAGATTGCTAATCTTATGAACCTACCTACACAAGTATATGAGCAGAAACAAACAGTAGTAAAGGTAGGTTTTCTGTTTTACCGAAAAGTATCCATTATGATTGCAAATATTTCGTGATTTTCAGTCTTCACCTTCGACTGTTTTAGATTTTCGTTGGTTACCCTTCTCGTGTAGTCGAGTACGAATGTAAAGGCAAGGAAGCAAGCCTAGTCAAGAACCTTGCTCATAAGAACTACCAAGGTGCCGCAGATGCCGCCTTTGATTTTACCCCTTTCAAAGAAGCAGTTGCAGCCGAGTTTGCCAAGCGGGCGAAACGAGAGCTAAAAGCTTATTCCAGCGACAAGGCATGTATGTTTAAATATGATGACAACGTTGAAACTTTGGTCAACTTTCGGAATGCGAAGTTGATGGAAGATGCTAAAAAGAAGTTGCCACATTTACATGGATTTGTTACATCTACGTCAAGGAAAATGAAGTCCACCAACAAGCAATTTAATGATATCCGCTCTGCGAAGGAGGCGCTTGCTCTTTCAGCTCTGCTCAACACATGGGTAACCAAATCAGTATTTGTTTACAGAAACAACGTGTTACTAACATCAGGCGGGTGCAAGGGAGAAGAAATGGATTGCTTCCATAGACTGGGTATTTGCAGCCATCAGAACACCCTGCGAAACCTTCAAACTAAATTTGGCGATTCAACCTTCGACAGACCCGTTATTGAATGGAAAACGCGGCTGGAGGAACACAAACGTCAGGCTATGTTACTTGCGGAAGTAATAGAGAAGCAACTTAGCCACTGTCACAATGACTCGATGGATATATGTACTGTTGACTTCAACAAATCAACAGTTTCTGCATACAGTTGTTTCACTGATCATATTTACCAGAAGTGCCTTTCGAATTTACCCCCATCCGACACTTTCGTCTTTGATGATCACGATATATTCGCACTTATGGAGGAATTACAGCATAACAGACTCTCCAAGTTCAGGTACACGTTTATAATTCACATGCAAGTATGTATCGTTAGAGTTACGTATATATACTTGTTACGCCGGGGGCTATTAATACAGTTACCAACGGTAACAGGCAATAAAAATTTGGCCGTTTTGTGTGTGGCCACTTTTGCTGGGTATACCATAAACCTAAAAAGCCTTTTAAAATACTTAACGAGTTAAGTAGGTATCTCCTGTATTTCTACTGTACTATTTCTTAAATAATATACTCATCAGAGAATAGGAAAAATATAAAACGTGTCAGTTTAACTCTGGCACCAGGACAGGTACTTTGAATGTGCAGAGGGAGAGGTCGAGGGATGGGCGGGGTCTAGAGGAGGGGTTATCAATACATTTTATCAGTAACTATTTACAATTCTTACAAAAATTTTCCTTCCCTTCCATGGCCTCTAAAATTTAGCCCTTGCATAAAAAGCATTCCTCAGGAATTGGGTATTTTTCTGGAATTACATAGAGTTGTAATTTTAAATTAAATGTTACTATTTCTATACAAATATACAGAACTATTTTATAAATCATAAGGGCAGAAGCTGGAAATAGGAGCAATCCAAAAAATATTTCTTGAAAACGAAGATCTGAATACAGTTATAATAGTAATTATCACTGGGTAATAATGATTAATATAATCCAATCCTTACCTTGGACTTACCTTAACATTCGACTTGTCCCAAGATAATAAAATTTGCCAAAAACATAAATATCAATATAACTTTATCACCAGACTTTACTATTAAAATGGGTAGTTGTGTGTATTCGATATTCATGCAATGTGACAAGCGAGTCAACCAAATTAGCTTGTGGGCTCTTGTTGGTTTGGGGGAGGGGAATATGTGTATTTTTTATGACAGCAACACATTTTTGAAATATTATTGGGCAATTAACTTTTACTGAATTTTCTAGAATTGTAGGTGATAACTGGGACTTGGAAGTCAAATCACGCTGTCAAACAAAAGCACAAACCAACAAGTCTTTGCATTACTTCCATCAATATGCAGTGGCAGATCGGGTGCAGATGTGTGATAAGTTAAACAGCACATATATGGTTCCTCAGAAAAGTCTGAATGACTTTCACCTAGAAGAGGTCCTCCCAACTCCTGAAGTACAGGAGCAGTTTGTTTCAGATCTGGTGTACATTATTCCACGAATGCTAGTGCGGTACATTCCAGTCTATAACATTTTCAAGAAAGCTGTGGTATATCATATTCCCCATGCACACAGACAGGAGATGAGCAAGAAATCTGAATATGTAAATATGATACATTAATATTTTTGCTAAATTGTTTATAATTATGTGAGTGCACAACAAATCTATGATTACTGTGCTTATTGATCTTAATTATAATCAATGCTTAATTGACTGTAACAGAAAATATGGTGACTGGTACATTTACCCAGAACTCCCAGCACGTTACAAACATGAAAATGCTCATAAAAATGTACAGAAAGGATCTGGAAAATTAAAACTTAGCATGCATACACAATGTTGTTAGTGCACGGATAAGTTTCACAAACAATGGTCTTCCACGTTCAGCTGTTCACTGAGTTAGGCTCGAAAGGCATTGTGGCCAAATGTACAGCCGCCATCTTTTTTTGGTATGGTGGATTAAGGTGTACTGATATCTTGATTTTTTTCCAAGAACAAATTTAAGATACAGCCCCTCTTTTCTAACACAGTCAATTCTGTCACATCACTATCTCATATTAAATGCACTTCCAAAAGTGCCCCATGCCAGTGCCCCACTACCTCCCCATTTTTATGTTCTTTACAGATACATCACTCAAAAATATCATTAACATTATTAAGGCCATTTAACACTTTTGATGTACAAGTCATACCTAAATGTATAGAGGTCATCATGATCATCTGAAGAAAATTCATAATTGGCAATTGATACTAATAGCTTTTATTTGTCATTTCGCTACAAATAAGTAAGATTACAAATAATTAAGATTATTTGTCTGAAAATAATTTCTGTGATTAACCTGCAGTACCCCCTTGGGCTCCAATTCCTTAATTCAAACAAGGCTGCTGAGATGGCACAAATAATGAAACATTTGCAAGACAAGTATGTACCAGCCATCACAGTGGATGATATAGAAAAGGTCTGCAATAAAGTTTTTTTTGATGGGGATCAGCTCACAGAAGAAAGGGCAAGAAATGCACAGATTGCCAGTGTATTAGCAGAGACGGAACTAGAACGGCTTGGCGGACTGGAGACAACATTTGCCGACTGGCACCTGAAGAAAAACCTGTATGAGGTATATTCTAAGATACACAGAAATTAATGCAGTGGAGTCATGGTTGGATGGCATGCTAATTCTAGTTCCAAATTAACTTTGTACACAACTAATTGCAATTAGGCAGAAAATAGAACTTGTTTTTTTTTTAATTAATATTTTAAATAAATTGCATTCTTTGTTCTTGTTATTTAATAAAATTTACATTCAATTTAATTAATGCAAAATTAGTAGTAAAATTAAAACAATTATGTAAATCATAATCATTCTCTGTCAACACATGCAAAACACAAATACTAAGTTACATTAAATATGCATAACTATTAATAGTTAATCTTTTTCTTTTTAGATTTTGTTCAGGGTATTTTTTAAAGATGTATCTGCTGGGGAAATTGGTACAATGTCTGCATCTATGAACAGGACAGCCAAGACTAATGCCAGGAAGGGTCCAGATAAGGACTACAATGCGTTTCAAGAGTTCTCAACTAGAGAAACAGAGGCACATGTGCTAGCAAGATGGTTAAAATTTACGGGAATGGGCAGTTTGACAGACGGTAAGATATTTTGTATAGAAACTGAAAACATCTCCAAGTAGCTTTTAATGTATCTAAACAATTCCCTCTATTTCTTGTACATATGCAGGAATTAATGCCAACAGATCTACCTGTGATTACCTAAATAATATATATGTCACACCTAATTTATTGATAGCTCACATAAATTGGTCATATTTCAGTTTTTGATACATGTATATTTAAGAGTAAAAAATTATAAAGTTTTCAACTTGAGAAATTATTTAAAGTTTTAAATTTCTTACAATAAGAATCTCTTAAAAATAATTCTATATTAGTATATTTTAGTATAATCCTCTCTTGAGGGCATACATATATACAGACTAGTACAGTATTGTAGGGCCAGGTGTTTATTAGATACAGGCCTAGGGAGTCATTAGATTGGGGGATCTATTGCAACCTCGATCCTAATTCGGCCTGGGTTTTTGTAAGAGTCAGGGCATAAATTTACTTATTCATCAAGGTGATAGATTACTGTATATATGATGCAGTGACAAATGTTGTAACTGATTCAAACATAAGTACAAATGTCACAATAACTATACTAAATACAAAAATCATGTAATTTATTAATAACCTGTTAAGCCCAAAACATATTTTGTTGTTAATAAATTCTCATGACTTAGAACTGTCTCTATATATAGTTTCTGCATATTAAACAGCTTGGATTTAATTTAGTTTACTTTTGAGTTATAGATAGTTTCCATGAATGTCCTTTTGCTTTGTCATAACATTAAACAATTGTTCTAGGTGGATGTATATTAAATTACAAATTAAACACTAAATAACATAATTCTTTTATTCTAAAAGAAGGTTAAAGTGCTCAGTGCTCCAATAACTCGACAGAAAACATGGCCACTTCCTTCCTCTTTTAAAAAAATATATAGGAGCACTTATGCTATATATGACAAATTAATTGGTACATTACATTGTATACATTGGGCTGTTCACATTAGCAAAATTTTCTCACTTACTGGCTTACCATTTTTGTGCTTTTTATACTCGCACCAAATGCTTAGCTGTGCACTTAATAAATAAATTGTTTTTGCCTGTTTCAAAAGAATACCCTAGTCTTCGGTCTATTCCTCATGATGCCTCAGAATGGGACCTCAAACAGAAAGCAGACTGGTTACATAAAGAAGTGAGGACATTTCTTGATGAAGTTTTCCAGAGAAGCAACCTTCCTGAACAGATTGTCCAACTGGATGAGCAGAATAGGAGAGGGTTTGCTTGTCAACATCCTGGATGTCGTATGGTGTTTCCATTACATTCAACAAGAGTCAGGTAATTTTCAATTTATTTTGTAAAAAACAGCAATAGGCAGTACTAGCTAGTGACAACATAAACTATATTTACAATTTATTTACAAACAGTACGACAATTCTCTTATCATAACATCATTTGAAATAATATATATAACTCAGGAATTTATTGTATGTGCAACATTTAACATGTCCATGCCAAAATGTGACTTAATTAAAGTTCATGTTTCTTTCAAATGTACAGTACATATACATGTTTAAATAAACTGATGAATGACAATTTTATTGATTATTTATAACCATTATAGGATAATTAACAGTCAATACTGCTTGGCCTTTCAGTTAATTTTACATACATGTAATTGCATATAAATTTCCCTTTTCTTTTTTTAACTCAATAATGCATGGTTGAAAATACATTTCAAATTATTGAAAACCAACTATATGAGAAAAGTAATTTCAAATTACATCAGGCATCAGAAGCAAACTCATGACCTGACTGTAGACTATGGTGGTGATCATGATAGAGACCAGTATGGTTACTTCAAGTGCCATGGAGAGGGGTGTGACATGATATTCACTACCAATGCTTCAAGAAACAGGTAATATAATGTAGATTACTTAAGATTTCTTAAACACAAATGCTGGTCAATTACCATAAGCAAATTAAATACTATTAAATACACAAATAATTATTGAGCTATTGATTAATAATATTCATTATTGCTTGAATATAACTAGAACTCTTAAGTGGCATGATGAATACCTAAATAATGTTCTTTTAAGTATATAAACACCGGTGAAATACCAAACTACTAACATTTTTGTTTAAAGCAACAGAGTTATCATCTGTATGAACATAACCTGTTATTTTCATGCGTCAAGAGGTGTCGAACATTTTCATATGAAATTTCACCTGGTATTTCATTCAATGGTTTTGATATACTAAAAATATATTTCCTTAATATCATGATCAATTGAATCATAAACTTGTAAAATGTAATATTTACCTAATCAACATGCCCAAAATTTGCACATACCTCAAATACATTTATACTTGTGGTTGCGAATACCATTGATAATATTAGAAAATGACTCTTTTTGTACAAAAACATTGGTATATAAAAATTATTTTAAAATAATACACTTTTTCTTGAACACAGACATGAGAAGGCACACAACATACATGTACGAAATCAAGTTTACCCTCAACAACCTGAAGAGAAGGAAGACACCGTATATAACTACCATTCAGCTAGATTACAACTTGGCCTATTCATGACCAATTTATCGGATGCCATCAGCCATGGAGATGGGGAAAGGCTTATGCGTTGCTACAAATTTGCCCTTTTACTGTGCTACAAGTATAAGCACACCAAATATGCATTTGTGTTATTATCTTTCTTTTCTAAATATTCTGCTCTGCTGTCAGAGGGAGAAGCACAACTGTTTCTTTCAAACAGGTTTGTCAATGTAAAGGGTGGTCTTGGAAAAAACATTCCCTTGGACCTTGAAATGGAACACTTGAACTTGCTATTGAAAAGAATGCTCAGAGGAGTTGGTGGTAATATTACTAAGAAGTCGCTTCAGCGCTGTGCAAGATCAATTGTCCCAATCCATAGGGTCATTCAAGGTATTTATGCTGATTGTCATAAACAAAAGTGCAGTGGTAACCATAACAGCAAAGATCCACAAGAAGCAGTAAGGATCATTGTTGAAGATTTAACAAAAGCACAGGTCTTTTACTATGATGACTAAAGGGATGGTTATCAATCATTTGAAGGATTCAAGCTGGATGTTCTAGCAGACATCGACTACAGAGATTTCCTTGTATGGGCAAATGACCGTATTAAAGAGTGGAGAGACATTTATGAGGCACCCATTAATCTGTGATGTGTCAATATAACATGACAAAAAGTACTTGCTTCATTCCGCTTTGTTAGCATAATGTAATACCTAGCTGCAACAAGAACTCTCCAATCCTATTTACATCAGATTTTTAGCTTAAAAGCTTGCCAAATATGTTGAATGTTTTGAGATTAATAGGTCTCACAAATTACATACATTAATGTAAGTACGCTAGTAGAAAAACTTGCTCTAGCAAGTGGAATCTCTGTTCATTAATTTGAAATTGCACATATAATCCATATATATTAAATCATATACAGGAAAAAATTAATGGATGCCCATTGGTTATGAACTATGCAGTTACTTTGTAATTCTGTGCAAAAATGTACAAATATTTCAAACTTGAATTCGCAAATATGACTGGATGGGAAACAATACAAAGCCAATCGATCAATCGATCATTGTATATATGAAAGCAGTCAATAGATTAATTACTTCACTCACAAATACAATGCACGCCAATATTAATGATTTTTCAGGTTTCAACACAACTTCTTTCATGTATATGATTTACAAGTAAGATATTTATAAGTAATTAATCATGTTTTATTCTCATGCAGTTGAAAATTAATTTGTATTCACATATCTTTTAAATTCTAAAATTGCATAATAAATACATAAATTGTCCTCTCCAGGTCCATGCAATTTCGATGCACTTTACAAAACACTCTCTCAGGAAATAATTCCAAGCTGAACTCAACATAATATGATTCTTGTCCTCAATGGTTATAGTGCGAAGAGTAGTACACAAATCGTCAACACTGTCAGGTAATGTGTCAAAAGGGTGAAGTGGTACATTACAACCATCACTGCTGCATTTGCAGAACTGGTGACAAAAACTACAGCAATTATGTAATGGCTGAAGGGGTTGTACAGCATCATCAAAATCTTGTAGCAATGCTTGGAGTACACAGGATGTCAGACTTTTCTTGATGGCATCTTTCACAGGCTTCGTGCGCCATTTGGAGCGATTTATGTTAGGCCTTCGTTATCCGTCTGGCTCTGTGTCTCTTGGCGCGTCTACGAAGGCCTGATCGCAGGTTAGACAAACTGAGAAAACTGACTCATGGCCATGTGCTGAATAAGTACATTGCACACCACAACCTAAGAAAAAACCAAGGCCGGTTGGAGTCAAATGTTCCATGGTTACCAAGCACACCAGCAGCTCTGGTCTGGAAAATGCTTGTGGTGTCATTTCTGGCACTCCAGTTCAATGAAGGATATTTAAACCTCAGAAAGTGAATGTGATCATTCATCTACAGAAACTCTGATTCTAATGTAAACTGTGTTATTACGTCATGTGGCAGCTCAGATGAGTCTTTCTCTGATGGTTAGAGACCAAGCAAGGGAGAGAGCACACAGGGCTTATTTGCCTTGAGGGAAGTTTAGACCCGAAGGGGTCGTAGTATCAGGCCTCCTGCACATTTCAGCGACTTTTATTGACCAATCTGAACATTTGGTAGTCAGTTATGACACTGATCAATATTATACACCTAATGGCTGCTCACGAGGGAAACATCTGTTTTGTTTCCCGAGACGAAGTCGAGCGAAACATCAAAATTCGAGGGAAACAAAACAGATGTTTCCCGAGGGTGCATTCATTAAGTGCTTTGTTATATAGCATAAACAAAATAAGCCACAATTGTTAAAACAAAACAAATTTTCCCGCTTTCAAACGAGACAGCGCAACAGCAATGTTCACCGGCTGGTCACTGAACAAATATTGAGATGTTGACCATGCAGCTGGGGTAACATTTGATTTGAACTCATTCACGTGACCTCGATTTAGCCAACGAAAGCGCACATTCGAGTCGAAAATGCACTATCTATATAACATATTGACTTAGACGAGCACAAGTTTTGTTGTTTTCGTACCAATAAAGGCCTTACAAGACTTGCTAAGGCAGTTGCGACCGAAATTAACGGGAACATCTCTAGTTCTAAAAAAAGCATTAAAAAGTGCCTAGAACACATATTAAAACACAGTGGCCTGGCAGAGTCATAACTCTGCATGGCATAGTAAACTGGAACATGATATCAAACCACTGGAGATATGAGCTAGCTTGCTGCCTTACAGAATCCTGCTAAGAACTGAGATGGTCAGCCTTAATTACAGGGTAGGTATATTGTAAGTATTCAGTAAATTAAAGAATAATATAGGAAAATTCATTGCCCTGATGAGGGTTTCCACGTTAAATTTCACATTAAAAATAATATTGCACGAATCGCGAAGCGGCAGTGAATTTTCCTTCAATCGCATAGCAGGGATGAATTTCGCAAGTTAAATTGATGAGTGTATACAAAATTGGATCAACTTTTGCCAGCCGGAAAGCTTGGAGCGCGCGAAAGCCATTTCAGTGCTCTGTGAGTTCGCCACAACTTTTGGCGGGAAAGTTTGAGGACGCGCGCGCGCGACAAGATGGGTGCAATTCCATGCTAAATATGCACTAGTGCAATTCCACTCTGAATACCTCCTCCTCAATTGGTTGATTAGCCAATCAGCTTGCGCAATTCATCCCTGCTATGCGATTCTAGTTTTAAATACTGCTTTAGTTTAGTAAATAGCATTACTGAATGTGATGGGAAGAAACATTTCTTAGTGGAGCCCAGGCGGGGCCAAAGGTTTTTATCATACCAGTCAAAGCGGGGTAGGCGCCACATTTTGTAAATTTAATAATGGTTTTGCTCCGGTTCCGTACAAAAATAAGTTTCGTGTGCTCCCTAAATGTTACTGGGGTTTTGTTGTTTGCAGGGTGGGTGAGTGAGTGCTTAGAGATAACAGATGGTGAGGATTAAGAAATTGGCCGTGAATAGCTCGCTATGTAAGTAGCAAAGATTCAAACAATACATTTCTTACAACAGAAGAAAATTGAAATTGAGACATTTTATTTGGTTAAATAATATATTTTATGTTCTACAGAACAGCAATCCTTCTCAGGTATTCAAGAATCTCCAATTAACGCAACAGTTAATGGAAAACGCGGCCCCCCGACGGACTAATGCAACAATTTGACAGTGTTGCTGTAAACTACCCCCGCCCATCGGGGAAGGTATGTTGGTACAATCCCCTCCCTCATGGCTCCGGTATGTACAATATGTTCACTCCAGGTTTCTCTACACATTTTCGGCAAATATGAAAAAGCGTTACTGGCCCCCTTCCCCCAGGAAAATGCTTTATTACAATAAGGTTTTTCGACGGCCATATCCCCGTTACTTCCCCGCTATGTCCTGTGAGTCGGGGGTGGGGGGAGTGGTTTTAAGTGAATTGTGCAGAAAGCCGCCGCTTGCCTAGCTCTAAGAATGTTAATTGCTTATGCTGTATACTATAACACGATGAGTAATGGTAGCAGGATTAGCAGAATCCCATTCCATTCGTGATCATACGACAGATGACAAAATCGAATGAAGCCGCAGGTCGCGTCCAAATTGTTTCACGACCGTGATTACAGATAGAAATATTATTTTCTGAAAATGTAAATGCTACACACTATAACATTTTACACAACGTGGTTTGTTGTTGCTGTAGATAGTATTTTCTTGTTGCTGATTGGTCAGAATGCTTGGAACTCGAATTGGAATTGGCTTAGAATTCAGTTATCTCATAACAGGTTTTGTTATTAAACACTGTCCAATAACAGATATTGCGAGCAAATGAAAGAAAACTAGAGTGCTAACTGAGCCAATCATATTAAAGGGAATTTTACGTTTTATAATAACTGCGTTTATTGGACAATACGTTTATTTGTCTCATCATAGATCAGTGGGGAATTGTGATTACATCGCATAACATTTCACAACGTGCCCGTCCTTCTAAAATATAATTGAAGCCATCACTTCTCATAATTAAATCTGCAAGAATTAAAAAACTTGCAACTTTATTGTAACAAAATTGTAAATAACCTTGTAGAAAGATATTGAATAATATGGAAGGTAACATGTTCGGAGTAGACAGATCGAAGTATTTCGGCCTCTCATCAAGTTGGCATCGTGATGGTTGCCTCCACAAGCGAATTATACTTGAACAGATAACTACATGTCCCTGAAATAAAACACAAATCAGTAATTGATCATCAAACACGACGCCCAATGATCACGAGAAATGATTACAGACAAAATTGGATACAATTTCCGAAAATAACTCAATTAAAATTCTCCAATTTGACTGTTTAGCTACAGTTCCTCACAGGCAGGTTGCTGTCATAAATAGTGATTATGTCCTTGTTGCTGATTGGTCAGAATCCCAGAAATCTCATTGTCATTGGCTCATTCTGTTATCCAATAACAAGAACGGGGATACTCGTCGTAATTTTTAAGGGTTAAATTCACGGCCTGTGTCTCTTTTAGGAGTT
>JANSTR010037786.1:0-13355 GCA_025434805.1 Antipathozoanthus remengesaui | reverse complement strand
ACTTCAAGCCTTATTCGACTTTAACCCTCGAACGTCCAAGGGGGGGGGGAGGGGGGGAATTCAAATGGACCTCCCCCGCCAATGTTTTTCATGCCTAAGAATTGCAGCTTTGCAGCAATCACAACGAAACGTTGGATACCTATAGGTCCATAATGAACGCATCTTGTGACGTTAGTTGGATGACGTTATCATGTATAATTTATGCGAAATTATTTATGCAATTTAGAGTTGAATATGAAAACTGTCAATTTTAATAAAATTTGTTCTAATTCCTTTTTTTCTACTCCATTTTTAAATATATTCCTATTTCAGGCTGCAGATACATAAAATATTTGCTAAGTTTTGCTGGAAATAAAATTGTTGAAAATCCAAGGTGGCGGCCTGAATGGCAGACATGTTGTGAAACAGCTGTTGCCATGGCAATAGTTCCTAAATAAAACTTGATTGTTGTTATGAAAAGTAATTATCTAATCATAAGCTACTTATATGCCAAAGCCTGATCTTTTATATGCAACCGTTTCAAAAATCATTAGGAAGGGGAGGGGTTTTAAATGACCCCCCGCCCTTTCCTTGGGCTAACTTGTTATGAAAAAGAGCTTGGTCGTCGGAGGGTTAATAGTGAAGCACCAAGCAAACCATATACAAGTCACAACTGTTTTAAATCATTACACCTCCGCCTTCTTCAGTTCCTGTCTTGGAAAGCAGTAATTCACTAATTGCGGTATTAAAGCGGGTTCCAAAGGGGATTCAAAGATTTCCTTTTGATCCAACAATAATACTTGCACCAAAACCACGCCCAGGACTCCGTCAAATTAAACCATATAGGAGAAATAAAATTGTTTCAAAACTTCTGCATTTGATTGAAAATGATAAAGTACGGACACATATTATTTGAAATATGCCTGAAGACCAAAAACGCCTCTGATTGGTTGATTTCGGGCTCGTACTCAGACCTACGAACTGCGTAGATGCAGGCTTTCCAAGCTTGTGATGCCGACGCTATGTACGTGGTCTTAGCTAATACCTAATGGATAATAGTGGTAGTCAATTGCTATATTTGTTGAAGTAAACGTGGCCTACCTCAAATGCGCGATTTCATAGAATCGAGCTACAGGAATGAATTCAACAAATCACCCAATGGAGAGGGAAAGCTGTTAACGCGAAATTGCACAAGTGCATATTCAGAGTGGAATTGCACTCAGCCTGTCGCGCACGCTGACTTCTCAACTTTTGGAAGCATCTGTGGTTCGCCATGCGGTTCACAGAGCAATTTTGTAGCTTTTTCGCACACAAAACGTTTGTAAAAGTCGATCGATGTTGCACTCTTCAGCTTCAAATAACGTGTGAGATTCACCCCTGCTATGAGACTAAAGGAATACCATTTCTCTGATGAGGAAATTCAACCTTTAACTCAAAAAGCCATAAATTCATTCAAATTAACCGGAGATTCCCAATAAACGTAGATGGGGTGAATGGCCTACCCCTTCGGGTATATAATTAACCCGAAAGGGGAATTACCGGAGATGTGGACTCACAGGAGAGGGGGAATCGCAGAAGAGGAGGACTTACACGGGAGGAGTACTCAAACAATGAGGGGCAATCACAGAGGACACAGAAGAGGAGGACTCACAGCAGAGGAAAATTCACAGCACAGGTGAACTCGCAGCGGAGGGGTACTCACAGGAGAGGGGCACTAACAGCAGAACGGGACTCACAGGGTTAGAGGACTGACAGGGGAGGGGGACTTGAACAGGAGAAGTAAATGAAGAAGTTGACTCACCGGGGAGGGGGACTAAAAGGAGAGTTGGACTCACAGGGGAGGAGAACTCAAGGACAGAAGGACTCACAGAGGACAAGGAATCATAGGGGATGGGCATTCACAAAAGAGGAGGGATTCACAGGAGAATAGGGATTCACAGGTGAAAAGGACACAGAGTAGATGGATTCACAGAAGGGGAAAACTCACAGGAGAGGGGGTTTTCGGAGGAGAGGGGGATTCACACGAGAAACGGACTTACAGGAGAGGAGGAATCACTTTATTGTGGGACTCGATTGAGAGGGGGACTCACAAAGGAAGAGGACTTACATTGCAGGAGGACTCTTTGGACAAGAGAACTCACAGGGGTTGTACACACAGAAGAGAGAAACTCACAGGAGAAAATAACCCACATTTGAGGAGAATTCGCAGAGGAAGAGGACCCATAAGAGATGGGAACTCACAGGAGAGGGGCACTCACAGCAAAGGGCGACTCAGAGGAGAGGAAAAATCACAAAGGAGGAGGACTCACAGGGAGTAGGGACTCACACAAGAAAGGTGGAGTCACAGGGGAGAGGGACTCACAGGATAGAAGAAGTCGCAGGAGAGGAGGATTCACGGGGGAAAAGTATTAACAGGAAAAGATAACTCACAGTGGATGGATACACAAATTAAAGAAGCGGGGGAGTCACATAAGAGGGGACTCAAAGGAGAAGAGAAATCACAAAAGAGTACTAATAAGAGACGAAGACTCAAAGAAGAGGGGGAAACACACTAGAAGAGGACTCACAGGAGATGAAGAATCACAGGAGATAGGGACTTACAAGAAAGGCGTGGGACTCACAGGAGAGTAGAACTTACGGGAGAGGGGCACCACAGCAAGGGGCGACTCACAGGGGAGGAGGACTTACAGGGGTGGAGGACTCACAAGGGAGAAGGACTCAAAGAAGAGGACGACTTACAGGAAAGGGTGATCTAGAGAGGAGGACTCACAGGAGAGGAGGAATCGCAGGAGAAAGAAACACAGAGAAGAGTGGGAATAACAGAAGAGGAGAATTCAGTGGAGAGGGGCACCAAAGCAAAGGACAACTCACAGCGGAGTAGGACTCACAAGGGAGGAAACCTCAAAAAGGCGGAGGACCTACAGGGAAGGAGGACGTACAGGAGAAGAGTATTTACAACGGAGGTAAGTTCATAGGGCAGAAGGACTCGCAGAAGAGGAAAACTTACAGGAGAGGGGAAGTCATGGGGGCAGGACTCACAGGAGAGGGAACTAACAGGGGAGAAGTCTCACAGGAGGCGAAAACTCACAGCGGAGGGGTATACACAGGGGAGGAGGACTCACTGGAGAGCAGTACTCACAAGGGAAGCGGGATTCAAAGGAGAAGCAGACTCGATAAAGGGACTCATAGGAGAGGAGTCACAGGAAATAAAAATTCACAGGATAGTGGCACTCAGAATGGAGAACTAACAGGGGTTGAGAACCCACAGGTGAGGAGGACTTACAGGACAAAACTCACACAGGAGAACAACTCACAGAAGGGGAGAACTCAGAGGATAGGAGAACTCACACGTGAGGAAGAGGAACTCACAGGAGATGGGGACTCACAGGAGAGGGGAACGCACAGGAGAGAACTCACAGGGCAGGGATCCCAAGGAGAGGGGAACTCACAAGGCAGGGGAACTCACAGGAGAGGAAAACTCCCATTTGAGAGGAACTCGCAGCAGAGGGAGACTCGCGGGAGTGGGGGACTCACAGCAGAGGGGGACGCACAGGAAAAGGGGACTCACAGGGGAGTGGGACTCACATTAGAGAACTCACAGGAGAGGGGGACTCACAGGAGAAGAGAACCCACAGGGGCGGGGCTCTCACAGCAGATTGGGACACACAGGAGAGGAGAACGCAGAGTGGTGGGGGACTTAGCAAACCGAGACTCACGGGAGTGACAGATTTGCTCGGGAAGAGAACAAAAAAGGACACTAGGACTTACACAGGAGGAAGACTTACTGGAGAGGACTCGCACGAGATGGGAACTTTTAGCAGAGGTAGACTCACAGGAGAGGCGAACGTAGAAGAGAGAACTCATAGCGGAGGGGTACTCACACCGGAGGAGATCTCACTGGAGGAGAGCGAGCCTCAAAGCAGAGTGAGACTCGCAGGAGACGGGGACTCACAGGAGAGGAGGACTCATATGAGATGGGGAATAACAGGAGATGGGGACTAACAGAAGAGGGTGACTAATATTAGAGGGGGCTCACCGGAGAGGAAATCTCACAAGGGAGGAGGATTCACAGGATAAGTGGACTCGCAGGGGAGGAGGAATTACAGGAGAGGAGACCTTGCATGAGAGGGGGACTAACAGCAGAAAGAAACTCACAGCAGAATGGAACGTATACAGAGGAGGGTGACTCGCACAGGAGGAGGACTCACAGGGAAGGGGACTCACATGAAAGGGGACTCACAGGAGAGAACTCGCAGGCGACGGGGCTCACACAGGAGGAGGACTCACAGGAGAGGACTCGCAGCAGACAAGGACTCGCATGAGAGGGGGAATCACAGCAAAGGAAGCCTTACAGGAGAGGAGAACCTATAAGAAAGGAGAACCCACAGTGGAAGGGGTGTGACACAGGAGGATGATTCATAGGGGAGGGAGTCTCAAAGGAGAGGAAAACGCATAAGAGAGGGGGACTTACAAGAGTCTGGCTATGGCCATGCCTTACACATTGACCACAGCAGAATTTTATTAAAGAAGCACAAGCCGCAAACCCCAAGACCGGCAAGCTAAATAGACCCCGACTCCACCAGACACTTAAGCCACCACATGTAATGTGACACGCGAATGGCCCTTTGTACGTAGCGTCTACCCACAGTGGTCACTCCAGCATTTACCCGATGATCCCACAACAAACGCATAATACGAATTCACAGCAGCAAGACTCACAGAGGAGGAGGGCTTACAGTGGAGAAGGACACACGGGGGTAACACACACAGGAGACGTTAACTGGCAGAAAAGGGAGCCTTAAAGGAGACTTGCACTCACAGGGGAGGACAACTAAGAGGAGAGAGAAACTCACAGGAGAGGTATAATTAAAGAAGCGGAGGACCTGCACTGGAGCAGAACTCATAGAGCAGGAGGATTCGCATTGGAGGACTCGACTGTGATTTGAACTCACAGTTGGGAGTAACTCATAGGAGAGGTGGAATCATAGGTGCTGAGGATCTACACTGGAGGACAACCTACAGGGGAGGGGAACCCCCAAGAGAACGGGTGTCACAGGGGAGGAGAACTCACAAGGTAGGAAAAATCACACAAGAAGGGGACTCTCGGGAGAAGAGAGAGCAGAGAGTGAAGAAGAGGAGAACTCACAAAGAGGAGCACTCGCACAGGACGATGCACTCACAGGATAGGAAATCTCACAGAAGAACAAACCTCACAGGAGAGGAAAATTAACACAAGAGCAAGGTGTTCAAAATAGAGAGGGGCACAGGAGAAAGAGACTTGCCGGTGGGGGACTCACAGGAGAAAGGGAGTCACATGGGATAACTCACAGGAAAAGAGAGTTAGGACGACGCTTAGGAGGGGAAACACAGAAGGGAGGGGGATTCAGAGGAGAGAGGGAATCACAGGAGAGAGGAGGTCACAGGGGTGGAGAAGTCACAGGGGAGGAGAACTCATAGGGGAGGGGAACTCGCAGGGGAAGAGAACTCACAGGAGAAGAAGACTTACAAGAAAGGAAAATTCAGAGGAGTAGGAGACTCACAGGGTATGAGAACTCACAGGAGAGGTGAATTCACATGAGAAATAACTCACACCGGGGGAAAAACCAACAGAAAAGAAAAACTGACAGAAGAGGCGGACTCTCAAAGACGACCTCACACAGGAGGGGGACTAACATAAAAGAGGAGTACTCACAGGGGAGGGGGACTCAAGGGAGAAGGAGATTAACAGGAAAGGGGGACTCACAAAACAAGGGGAATCACAGAAGAAGAGGAGGACTCACAGGAGAGGGGGACTCACAGGAGAGGCGGAATCACGGCAGCCGGGGATTCACAGGAGAGAGAAACTCACAGGAGAAGGGAACTCACAGCAAAGAACTCAGAGGGCAGAGGACACTCAGGAGAGGGGGACTCACAAGGAAGGAGAATGGACAGGCGAGGGGACCTCGAAGGAGAGGAGACCTCGCAAGAAAGGAGAACTCATAAGGGAGGGAGCTCACAGAAGAGGGGACTCACAGGAGAGAACAGGCAGGGAGTGGGACTCACAGAAGAGGAGAACTCACAAGAGAGGGGTAATCACAGGCGAGGGGGACTCATGCGAGAGGATAACTCACAGGGTAAAGGGACTCACAAGAAAGGAAAACACATAGGAGAGGCCTCTCATCACAGGAGCATGCCTTACAGGAGAGGACTGATAGGGAAAGAGGACTCATGGGAGTTCAGGATAACTCACACGAGACGAGACTCGCAGCAGAGTGAAACTCACTGGAGAGGGGAACGTATAGGAGAGGAGAACGTAAAATGCAGGGGGACTCACGGGAGAGGAATACTCACAGAAAAGGAAGACTCAAAAGAAAGGGGTACTCACGGGAAAGGTCAACTCACGGGAGATTGAGATTCACAGGATCACAGGAGAGGTGAACTCACAGGAGGGGGGGATTCACAGGGGAAGGATATTCACAGGAGAGGGGCACTCACAGGAGAGAGGAACTCACAGGAGTAGGGAACTCATAAATGTCGAGAAATCACAATAGGGGAAAACTCACAGCAGACGGAGACTTGCAGCAGAGAGGAACTCACAGGAGTAGGGAACTCATAAATTCGAGAACTCACAGGAGAGGGGGACTTACAGAAGAGCGGAACTTACCCGAGTGGGGGGATCACAGAACAGGGAAACTTCACGGAGAAGGGGACTTACATGAGAGGAGAACTCACAGGAGAAGAGGACTCGGGAGATTCACAGTAGAGGAAGACTTGCATAAGAGGAGAACGCACAGAGTTGGGTGAATCACAAGAGAGGAGGATTCACAGGAGAAGGGAAGTCACAGGATAGAATTCACAGGGTAGGAGGACTAACAGGAGAGGGAGACTCACACGAGAAAGGAAGTCACAGGAGAGAATTCACAGGCTAGGGGGTCTCACAGGAGAGGAGGATTCACAGGAGAGGAGAACTCACAGGAGAAGGGAAGTCACAGGAGAGAATTCACAGGGTAGAGGGACTAACAGGAGAGAGGGACTCACAGGAGACGGAAACTCGCAGGGGAGGAAGACTCACAAGAAATAGGGTCTCACAGCAGAGGCGCAATCACATAATAGGAAAACTCACAGGGCAGGGGGACTCGCAGGAGAGGAGAACTTATAGGAGAGAGGGACTGACACAGGACGAGGAGGAGTCACATAAGAGGATGGACTCACAAGGGAAGGAACTCACATGAGATGGAGCCTCACAGGAGAGTGAGACTCACAGGAGACGTAAACTCGCAGGGGAGGAGGACTCACAGACAATGGGAACTCACAGGAGAAGATAACTCACAGAAGAGGGGGACTCCCAGGAGGGGGACTCATAGGAGATGAGCACTCACAGATGTGGAAAACTCACAGGAGACGGGGACTCACAGGAGAGGGGAAATTACGGGAGGGGGACATACCAAAATGGGGGACTCACAGGAAAGAGGAACTCACAAAAGAGGAGACCTTATATCGGAGGACTAACAGGACAGGACAAGTCACAGGAAAGGAAACTTACAGCGGTGGAGAACTATCGGTGGAGGATGACTCACAGGGGAAATGGAATCATAGGAGAGCAGTATTTACAGGACAAGTGGAATCACAGGGGAGGAGGAATCACAGGAGATCAGAATTCACAGGGGAGGGAAACCCACAGGAGATGGGGACTAACAGGAGAGAAGTCACAGGGGAAGGGAACTCCAAGGAGAGGGTGACTTACAGGAGAGGAGGAATCACAGTGCAGGGGGGACTCAGAGGCCAGGTGGAATCGCAGGGGATGCGAAATAGTAGGAGAAGAGGATTCACACAGGAGGAGGACTCACATGAAAGGGGGACTCAGTGAAGCGGGAGCTCTCACAAGAGAGGGGAACTCACAACAGAATGGGAGCGCGAAGGAGAAGGGGACTCACAGGAGAGGAGGACTCATAGGGGAGGGGGACTTACAGGAGAGGAGAACTCACGGGAGAAGGGGATACACACAAGATAGGAGAAGTCACAGGGAGGGGGACTGACAGGAGATGGCACTCACGGGAGAGAACTCACAGGGAAGGGGACTAACAGGATAGGTGGACTCGCAGAGGAGAATTAGCAGGAGAGGTGGTCTCAGACAGGAGAGGGAGACTCATAGGAGAGGAGAACTCACAGGAGAGGGGGGCTTGCGGTAAAGGACAACTCACAGAGGAGAGGGACACACCGGAGAAGAGACCTCACAAGGGGATCACAGGAGAGAAGGTGTGCTATTTTCTGAACATTTCACATACGTTCTCGTCACTGATTATACAAAATGAACTGCATAATTTTAAGTTGCTAACAAGGTCAAAGTCACCAAAGCGCACTTTAGTGACCTAGTCAAATATTTTTGTGCATTTATATATTTTTTTAATTCAAATTTCTGTATAAATTTCTCATCTCTTCAAACCACTAGAAATTCTACAAAAGAGAATAATTCGTATTATTCATTTCAAGTTTGATGCAAGTAGTCCTCTCTTCGTAAAACTAAAACTTATCAAGTTGCGTGACATAATCTTGTTCTACACTGTATGACATATGATTCTCTCCTTTTTTAATTAGTGTCAGAATATTTATTGAACATCTTTCGAGAACTCTTTTAAAAAAAAAGAGTTATCGAAACATATTCAATAAATATTAAACATAATTTAAAAAGTATTTAAACCCTAGCTAGCTAAGTCGTGAGTTAGGAATCTTTTTGGCAAAGTTTAAAAGTACGGCCTTCCGGTGTTTTTTTGTCTGGTGCTTTGCTATTCCAAGACATTTCACATTGCGGAACATCGGCCACTGTTTTACTGAGCAGCAGGTTGCAGACAAAACCAATGTTTTTCAGGCAGTCACAGTTCTTTGAAGTGTGGAACTTTCCGTACGATGTACGGGGTTGTTTTGTCAACTTGCTCAAGAGTGGCGGCACCGTTTGTGCATTCAGAAGTAACATGTTTCTAAGAGAAGAAAATTGTTAGTTTAATATGTTTATTGACCTTTCTGGACAGCAGGAACTACAACAAAGACTTGAGTGGGACCAATGAACTAAATCACTTTATTAAACAATGTGAAGTGCGTTACAATATGCACGTGCTTTTGTGGCCCTAAACCCTCCCTGTATGATTTGTGTTGTGCAATGGACCGTAACTAAAATGATTGCGACTGGTACATTTACCCATAACTCCTAGCGCGATAAAAACATGAAAACGCTCTAAAACTACAAACCTATCATACACAATGTTGTTAGTGCATAGTTATGTTTTCCAAACAATATTCTTCCACTTTCAGCTATTCACTGAGTTAGGGTTCGCAAGGCATTGTACATGTTGTCAAATGTACGGCTGCCATCTTTGTTGGTATGATGGATTCTGTAGTAGTAGCTAAAGTATTAAAGCACGTTGGGAAAAGGCGAATTCAAACAATATATGTGAAAAGATCTGACCGAAATTGGCGGGTTTTTTGTTTTAACAATTGGCACAGTACCTGGCAGTCACTGTCACACAAGTACCACCTTCTTCTCCATTACTGTCACGCTCGGTGTAACACTAGTGCTCGACTCCTGGATACGAATACTACCTAACAAACGTAGAAAGTTCTTAGAGTTAAACGTTATTCGGTTTTATTTGATTATAACACTGTAATTTTATGCGTTTCAAAGCAATCTATCTGCAAGTTTAAAGATTTCAAATTATTCTTGGATAAGGCGTTATAGGTTTTAACGAAAGTTGGTGTCCTTTTAATGCCAGTTACCATCAAATTCATATCACAGCAGAATTGTGCAACTAATCAATTTAATATTTTACCAGAATCGCATTCCTCACAAAGGTCATGTTACTCCACTGTCCCATGCACAAATTAATCGTATCGGATATTCTTGTATCTTTGTTCTCCATCAGTTTTGATCCAGTTCATCCACATTCTTGTGAAAGAACCTTGGTGACAGCGTTTTATTTAACTGTTTGACAACAATCTCGAAGCCAATGGACCATTTGTGGAAACTATAGGGAGGTGTACATATGATTTACAGTTTGTATCAGTCACAATTTTTATCAAATTCAAAGCTATTAGGATTTTCTTAACCGCTGAAACTTTACTACCTGTATTATTTTTATTAGGTTTTAAATCTTTAATATTCAGTTTGTATCAGTCATGCTTTTTATCGATGGCCCATTTGTGTATCTGTCTGTCTGTGCTTATCTTTGTTCGTCCAACTCTCTTTTATCTCAATCAATGCCGGATATGAACCGTTACCTTGATTTCCGTTCTGTGTAAGAAGACCAAAGACGTTCTACTAGCTAGCGGAATATTTTACGCATCGAGCCGGCCTTAATTCTACGATAGGAAACAGGGGCGTAGCCAGGGGAGGGTTCAAGGGGCTCCGGCACCCTCCTCTTCCGCTCTCGCGCCAAGAAACTCCCACCCTCCTCCCCCTTCTATTTGTAACAGTGATTTTATTCCAGCAAGAGTGCAATGGTCTCTCGATTCCTGAAATTCTTCATTCTTCTTTTTTTCTATGCTTACAATGAGTACAGTGAACGTCACTGTGATATCTACGGAAATGTAAGGATTTTAAACCAACCATTATCGTTGGAACCAATTTGGAATCCCCCCCCCCCCCCCACCATCCCAGACATTCTAACTACACCCCTGTACAATGGTCTGTCTCTGTCTAACTGAAACCCAGTCATCTATTTCTATTTTCTATTTTGATAATTAAAGTCTATCAGTCCGTCTTGACTTAATCAGGGCGTATCAATTATAATAATTAAAAATCAATCAACCCGTGTTGGGTCAATCAGGGTCAATCAGTTGAAGTATCTGTCTGCCTGTCTATGCTTGTCTTTGTTCGTCCATCTTTCTTTCTTTTATCTCAATCAATGTCGGATATGAACCGTTACCTTGATTTCCGTTCAGTCCATGTGTAAGAAGACCAAAGACGTTCTACGATCTAGCGGAATATTTTCCGCATCGAGTCTTGACATCATCCAGGTAACAATCTCAGTCACGGCTTTAGTACCAGATTCTTCAAAACACAAAGCAAGGCCCCCTCCGCGTCCGCCAAGTTCTTCACAAACCCGGTGCGTGTCTACGACTCCAATCGATCATTGATTTCCGTTCAGTCCATGTGACCAAATAACAGTGAACACAAGTGGCTCACATCTAAAGGCGCATGCTGCGGTTATTCCACTCTCCCACAGTCTTGTGAGGACCTCTTCTAGATCTCCAAATGACACAGCAAGCTATAGTTCTAGGCCTGCCAAGCTCTAAATGTCTCAACATCCACATATTCAGAGGTCGATTTCTACCAGCGATACAGAACGCACATGGATTGTTGGTAGAAATCGGCCTCCAAATGATGTGGTTAGTTATAGTTGTAGGCCTGCCATGCCAAGCTCTGGATGCCCCAAGATCCACATTGTCGCTTGATGTAGAATCAGCGGCATAGACATAACCGAGACGGCGGATGCCACAACAATGATCTCTGGTTCAGCACTGGCAACATATATTCATGACGTCATTGATTAAAGAGTTGCACCATCAATCCGCTTACCCCATTCAGTTTGTGTTTTACCTCTGCGTGGATGTATCCAGTGTTCAAGGAGAAGCTATAAGACATTACAAGCACTATCGTCGGATTCCGCAATCCGCTCATTAAGTATGGATGTTTCACATTCTTCACATTCCTCTATGAGCTCGTGCAAGGTGTAACTACTCATGATCAACAACGGTTTATTTTTCTGGTGCCAAGTTGATGAGTTGTCGTGAATGATAGCAGTAGAGAAAATGGAACACAGTTGTACAGTATAAACTAGTGGGTCTTCCAAATGCACTAAAAGGAGAACAAACCTGTTCATTTAAGAGAAGAAATTCCATGACTATCAAAGTAAGAAAAACACACGCATTTCTGACACTGACATGCATGGATTCTTTGTAGAAATCGATCTCCAAATGACGTGGTAAGTTGTAGCTGTATTCCTAGCCTCCCACGCTCTGGATGTCTCAAGATCCACATTGTCCGCCAGTGTCGCTTGATGTAGAGTCAGCGGCATAGACATAACCGGGAGTGCAGATTCCGCAGCAATGTTCTCTAGTTGGGCACTAGCAACATATAATCATGACGTCATTGATTAGAGAGTTGCACCATCAATCAGCTGATTTCATGCAGTTTGTGTTTTAGCGCTGGATGTATCCAGTGTCGGGAATTATTTTATAAGAACCGGGTTGCCCGTACACCGACTGATTATGTAGGTTTATCATGTTGAAATGTTGGTTGAAGTAAGTGGAGAGAGGCAGCCATTGATATTAAGGCTCCCCCTCGTCTGAATAGCCATGATGAAAACCTTATCAGTTGTGTTGTACGTATTCACAAGAGACTTATGATGTATTGAGAAGTTGAATTGGGTTTTTAATTTGATCCTGGAGTGGCAGTGAAAGCGAAATCATCTTAAATGTATGTATAAATGTTAGTTTCTTATCTGTCCATTCCTACATCATTACTATCGCAATCAGCTTTCTCAACAATGTCACTGTCCGCAGCGCTCAAACCTTGCTCAGGGTTACCAACAACCTCTGTCTCCGCTGTCCTCTCCTTTGATGGAGGATTTTTGCAGCCAAGGTTTTCTTCGGACTTTTTCTTATGATAAGCCAGCGGAGAAAAGAAATCTGAGAAAATTGTTTAGTTCTGTCTGTCGGTTGTGTTTGTCATATTGAGTAGTGCATTAATGGCGACTTCTTAATTTTCAAAATAAGTTTGTTTTCACTGCCTGTTTGCATGCAGAGCTACACGCCGATATTACCATGGAAACATGAAATCATACGGCGACAGAAACACTGCTGCTGTCATTGGTCTTTATTATATCTCCACTCAGAGTAGCAGACTGAAGAAAAGACATTTTATGAAGCATCCGTTAAACGTAATTTCTATATCAGTTTAGATAAAAAACTGCAACTTTGTTCTCGATAAATATATAGTTAACATATTATCACACTAGATGTAAAATATTTTACCGTTAGTTACGTAAAATTATTCTAAAATTACCTAGATTTTGTGACCGAAACACTTGTTAAAATCAGGCTGTACCATTCGTAGGAGTCGATCAGGTGGTAATTGCTTGAATCAAATATTATCGGCTAGCTACAATTAAAATGAAGTTCTATAACTTCCAAGACAAAGGAAACTAAAATTGTGTCTCTTATTTGTATGAACAAACTAAATTACATTTTAATAAGAAACTCGGTACGTACCGTCCCTAAGCATCGATACTTGTGCATTTCACATTACACTTGAACAGACAACTACACGTTCCTGAAATAAAACACAAATCAGTAACTGATCATCAGTAGGATACCTAAAATGTGTGCAATTCTACAATTGGTTT
>JANSTR010037785.1:0-21843 GCA_025434805.1 Antipathozoanthus remengesaui | reverse complement strand
GAAGTCGATTAGTTTCACGAAGTAAATTGTTGCAAAGTAAAATCTATTGCTCTGCGTTTTTGTAGAAGAGATATTATTATTGATCTGACAAGCTGAAAGTGCGTGAATACATTTCTTGTCGAAGCCGAAGGTCAAACAACACAGAAGTAAAATACACCATATTAAAATACTCAAAAAATAGCACCCTTGAATAAAGTCCCCTCAAATAATTGCCCCTCTTTGGTCATAATACAAGTTCAGGTAATTGCTCTCCTTGAACAATGCACCCCTTATGAATATTAACCCCCTCCCTAACCTTCTTACTGCAATAGCACAACACATTTGTCCCTAGAAAGCTTTGGGTTATTCTTTGCATTAAAATGTCAAAATGTACTATAACAATAATATATTACAGTTATGAATTTTGTGAACTATATTTTTTAAAATAATCAACCCCTTGATTAATTGCCCCCCTCAAGTAATTGCCCCCTTTCAGATGAAAAAATAATTGTCCTAGTAGTTATTCAAGTATTTACAGTAGCTACATGTACATGATAAATATGATTGTACAATGTAATATATGGTATTTGAAGAAACATGAAAACATATTAAGTACATTGTAACATTTCACGCCTACTCAGCAAGCCTATATTCACTATAATTTTATGACACATTGTGACAACTTACTACTGTATTCAGTCATGTGAAGAGAAAGGATTGTATTATTTAACAATACCTGATTTTCTTCCAAGACATCAGCCATGTAGTGTGCTAGTTTCCGGGTAACACTAAAAAGATTTTAACACAAATTGAGCTCAACTAAGTAGCTACAGCTGTAGCTATGAGGGCATACAGGATCTTTACTGTAAGTATGCTCTCAATATGTAATACAAGAGAGTGTGTCAAGCATAAATATGTTGTGGTATGAAAGTTCTCTATAGAATCTTTCAGTTGCTTCATAACTGAAGAGTCTAGAAGCGTAAAAACAACATAAGTGACTTAGTATAAAAACTTAAATTCTCCCAAAGGTTATATAAAGAAAAGAGGAATAACTGAGAACTCAATCAAAAGTCACTTATGTCGTTTTTGCACTAGACAGAGTCGTTAACTGTTTGAAAGCTTTCAAACAGTATTTTATTGTCAACACTATAAAAAGAGATAGTTACAAGGTTTAAAGTTAGCAGTAGACTGAATAGTTTGAACACTAAGTAAAAATGCTCATGGACTAGTAAACTTCTTCACAAACTCGTACCGAGAGCACGGTTTTCTGTTGAGGGCCAGCGAATGGTGAATTTCACTGGACCTATCACAGTTTTTGAGGAAAACTAGCAGAGCTCCATGGGAACTTGCATTGGTGTTTTTTAGGATGGCAGATAAATTCAACCTCTGTTGTTCTCATAACAAGATTAACTAAAACTAGGGAAAATGATTCTTAACTATGTGAAAATGAGTATTATTGTAAAATGGGTGAAAATGATTTCAGACTTGGTGAAAATGATTTGAAACTAGGTGAAAATGATTTCAAACTAGGTAAAAATAATTTCAAACTAGGTGAAAATGATTTCAAACTAGGTGAAAATGATTTCAAACTAGGTTCTAGCCAAATGAACAACTGGCAATATCAGTATGTGAAAAGTTTGATTCACATCTAATGTAAGCTTCAGTGGTGTAGTGGTCTAGATACTGGCTGTGTAAGCAGGAGGACCCAGGTTTGAGCCCTGCCCTAACTATTACATAACCATGATTTGCCTAAGTGCCTTAATTTATAAGTCTTTTCACTGCTTTTATTATACACAGTCACTATAAATGGTCAATTTCATGCCTGTAAGTTGCCACATGGACTTAGACTAGTTCTTGAGCAGCCATCATTTATAAAGTTCATAAGATTATAATTATATTATATCAATTAAACCAAAGAAAGGTGAACCTACCTCTCCACAAATCCATCAAGCTTCCCAAGATCATCTGACAAGCCAACAAGAGTGTCAAGAGTTCCAACCTTAAATGTAGCATACAGGTAAGATGGCAAAATGAATCATATATATAGACTGAGGATTTTACATGGCCACATGGAGATATGAAGTTTCTCAAATACCGGTTCTTTTCAACATGAAAAGAGAAATTAAACAAGCAGGCGAGCGAAGATGCAAGGCTAGGAAGTTTGCAGAGAATAGTGCCATGCAAAGATGAGGTCTAGGCTGAAAAATTCTCAATCAAGCCTGAAAAGTGTGTTAACCTAATGCAATGTAGACTTCCACTTAAGTGATTTGCAAGGAACTCAGAACTATTAGAGCCAATGATAAGACATGTTAGAATTTAGTGCACATGATCAGTGGTGTGCCAGAGCCAATGATAAGACATGTTACAATTTAGTGCACATGATCAGTGGTGTGTCAGAGCCAATGATAAGACATGTTAGAATTTAGTGTACATGATCAGTGGTGTGCTTTGTGGTTCCCCAGATGATTGTCATTTGATCGAACTTGATCAATACAAAAAAACAGCATCTGCACAAAAATATTCAACCAGCAAGTACTATACAATTTCCGGCAACATATTTCATTGTGAAATTTGAACTGTTTGCAGTGGAATGTTATTTCAAATTTGCACTAAACCACTGCTTTGTGCATTGAGTGTGCTTGTCACTCACTGTGTGAAAAAAATTCTGAAAAAAAAAACTCACAATGGCATTTACTTGTTGGCAATTAGTGGAAGCATTACATTATCTATGGACCATGCATAATAACTTGTTTGGTTATAAGAAGGTAAAATTTCATTTTTGCTCCAGCATTGTATAAAATATATCTGTTATTTAGAATGTATAATTAATTGTGGAGCAGTAAGGAAATTTTACTGAGGAAGTTTTGGAATTCAAGACAGTTCAGGAGAATTTGACAATATTACAATAATAAACATACCACATCAATGCCATATGGTGTGTTCAATTTGGGGTCGAAAACGAAATCGTTAAAAAATATTTTCATGTGGCCTAATGACAGATAATAAACAGACTGTTAGTAAAACATCTCATCTGAAAATATCACGGTAAAACAGAAATCATATATGTGACTGAAACTAAGATCAAATCACGGCAATCACTCGCCACTCATCAAGGACTTCAGACAAGAAAACGCGATTTTCTCCTTATATGAGAAATGACTGATTCAGTGATTGTACAAATTTTAAGCCGATAAAAAAGATGGGCATTTTTACATTGGCAAAAAAAGAGCACAATTCAAAAGAGAAAAAAAGGCAAATAACTATGCCAGAAATCTACCGTCTGTGGTGTATCTAGATCTGCATATACTGATATAGAAAGTGATGAAATTCTACTAAAAGTCTAAAGTGAAGTTTATATTCTTCTCCACATGCGAGCAAGCCGAGTTTTCTACATGAGTGGAATCTAGGATTCCTCGTCATATGCGTGCTTGGTTACTACATGTACATCCATGCACAGGGAAAGAATGACTTGAAGATCCAAGTTGGGGAAAATTATGGACTTTAAAATCTACCTTTAGGTCTGGGATTTGATATTTCCAAACCGGCGATAAGCCTGTCATCTTGGTCCTAAGGGCATCGAACGTTTGTTGAACTGTCTTGTCACCGGGAGCAGAAATGAGCCAGTATTCTGCCATTACTGAACTGTAAAATCTGCAATTTTAACCCGATAAAAGTCCAAGATCACTCATAAGAACACCAAAATGTGTCTCCCTCTCTCTATCGATCTTGTGATTCTGTTTTGAAGCTCTGCGCATGATCAAATCTTCTATGAAGATTTTATCGCGGGCTCAAACAACTCGAACAATTATCGACTTGAGATCATTACTCGATTGTTGCTCGGATATCTCGCCAAATATGGCGGAGGAAGTTCCGTCCAGCACAACTTCCGCTTGTAAATTCGGATCGAAGTGAACTTCGTTCATTTTATTTTGTCTTTTTTATTTTGTTTTATCATTTACAAGTAACCTAAATGGCCAAAGCAGTACCAGGGTTAACGCATTTATTTGCCAAGGACAAGGTTTGTGTTTTAATTATTTTGGTGTTGTATTGTTCAAGTGGCTTATACAACCTGAGTAAATTTGAGTTTTGACTGCTTTGCCTTTGGGTTTGTTTCAGACTTTCAGACCAAAGAAGAAGTTTGATCATGGTACTCTAAGATACGAACTACACAAACATGCAAAGGTAAATAACGTAAATTGCTCTATAAATGTAAACTCTAAACTCAAACTTGAACATATTGTATTTATATCCACCTATCATTTTAAGAATATACGAAAGAAGCTTGCAAAGCTCCATAAACTAACACTTCAACACTACAACAGTGACAGTTTGTGTGCTGAAGCACTTTAATTACTAGCATCTTCTTATATTCACTCCCTTTTTTGTGTACACAAAGGCTTCATTACATTCTGGAATCAGTTTGAAAGACTGCGTCAAACTGCCGCCAGCCGAAGACTTGAATGACTGGGTTGCTGTGCATTGTGAGTATTTGTTGTATACACAGTAATTTGACGACAGTAAAAAGGTTTTCCTTCGATATCCATATCAAAGACTTCAAGCTGATGCGCTCTTTTTTATTTTGTATAATTTGATACACTTGTGACTTGTTTAATCGATTCATCAAGGATCTTGTGTTTTAGTTTACCCTCAGAAACAGAATCATTAATATTGAGCGATGTTCAATTCTTGACCACAACTCACAAGAACATTGTCATTTGAGTCGTTCATTTTCATAAATTGTCACTTTCGAGTGTTCAAACATTTCATTTTCAAAGTTAAAACTAGATTTTCTGGTGAACAGGCATTAAAGTTTGAGTTATTTTGTAAATAGGACACTGGCGTTGAACTTCAAAAGTCTTGTTTTGTATAGTTTAAAAACCATTAAAATTGTCACCAAAATACCCCCGACTTTGAAAATATTAGCAATTGTTTCAGAGATAATGGCGGGGTTGTTGACCGTGACAAAAGAGCTATAGAGGATAGCATTTATTTTATAACAATAGGTCACAGAGTTATTCAGAGCAGGCCTAGTGTCTGTATATGTAAGCTTCTGTAAAGTATTAACTAGTTGGTAGCGAGATAAGCAACATCTGTTAAAGAGGATATCATACGCTTTTAATATCTCGTGACTCGTGTTGCTTTTTATTCCAGTTATCACCTCACAGATCAGTGGGTTTGATAATTAGCAAGATTAAACTAAAATTTAAACGTTGTTGATTAGTTATATTAAAACTGTTTGTCTGTTTTGTCAGTTGTTTATTTACTACAAGATAATTGCTGTTTATAATTAAAGTTCACCTGGTATCGAAAGTTCCTGCTGTCTTAATTGAAAAATATCAAACGAAAGAGACTATATAGTATATGCAGTGTCAGTGTTCAAACATTTCTAGAAACTTCTGGAATATTTAATATTTTAACTTAGAAGTTATGGTTGGGAAATGAAGTGGACCGTGTGAAAACAGAATCTTTTAAATTATTTTTCTGCTTTGATACAGAAAAATCCTATAAAGAAAATCAACATTTTTGATTTGCGTCATTTATTGTAAGTGCCAATAATCAGGTGTGTGTTGTATGTGGTATTATCTGGCTTGCCTGGCATCAGTTGTGTTTTTGTGGGGGAGGTATTGTAATTTGCCTGTGGTTGAGTCATGCCTCAGCTGTGTGTTGTATGCAGGGAGATGGCAGTACTATGATTTGCCTTTTGTTTAGCTTTCTTAGCATTAGGTGTGTTTTGTATGGGAGGTATTGTGATTTTCCTGTGATTAGGCCTTGTGTCAGGTGTATTTTGTGGGGAAAGGCATTGCGATTTACCTTTCATTTTGCCCTACATCAGGTGTGTTTGGAAAGGTATTTTGATTTGCCTTTGATTATACCCTGCATCAGGTGTGTTTGGGGGAGGTATTTAATTTGCCTTTGATTATACCAGTGCATCAGGTGTGTTTGGGGAAGGTATTTGATGTGCCTTTGATCATGCCCTACATCAGGTGTGTTTGGGGAGAGGTATTTGATTTGCCTGTGATTAAGTCCTGTGTCAGGTGTGTTTTTGGTGGGGAGGTACTGTAATTTGCCTTTGGTTAAGACCTCCATCAGGTGTGATTGGAGGAGGTATTGTGATTTACTTTTGATTAATACTAATAATTATTATTGTTATTCGCGTTACTGTTGTGACAGTCATGGTTTGATTACACTCTCTTACATACAAACTTTATGGTAAAATGTTTTGTACCAAGTCCCACAATTAACATTACTGTATTTTTAATACTTTCAGTGGTTGATTTTTTCAACCGAATCAACTTAATATATGGAACAATATCTGAATCATGTACTGAAGAATCATGCCCTACAATGTCAGGGGGGCCAAGGTAAGATCATGTACTGAAGAATCATGCCCTACAATGTCAGGGGGGCCAAGGTAAAATCATGTACTGAAGAATCGTGCCCTACAATGTCAGGGGGGCCAAGGTAAAATCATGTACTGAAGAATCATGCCCTACAATGTCAGGGGGGCCAAGGTAAGATCATGTACTGAAGAATCGTGCCCTACAATGTCAGGGGGGCCAAGGTAAGGTCATGGGTGAAGAGAGGTTTAGTTCTGAAGTAAATCAAATTACTAGTGGAGGGACACCTGTAAAGCCACTGCCTTTGTCAAACAGACTCACAAGTTAATTCTTGTCACAGAATGAAGTTTGTACATGTACTAATACATAACACATTCCTGTTTGGCGATCTGTCAGTAACATTCTTAAATTGATAAAAGGGGTTGAATCTGATCTAGACAAAGATTTTTGACATTACTAAAACATACTAAAAACTTTAAAATCAAAAACTTTAAAGTTAAAACTTAAAAAGAATTACATAACGCATACTTTTATAGAATAATTAGAGTTACAGGTGTCATATCTAAACAATCAACCTTCCTTTTAGAACAAGAGAAATAGATTTAAAACAGTGCCTATCAGTTAAATGAACTGAAAAATTCTGTGATAAATGGAGAGATATTAACATGTTATGACATATATTTGATGTATGAAAATTGAAAAGGATGCACAACTCTCAACCTTCTTGCACCCCAGTGACAAAACAGCGAAAACCGGACGTGTGTGACAGGAGAGATTGATTGTGTGACTTACCAACTCATGCTCCTGTATAACCACCAATGCAATCACTTTTGGTAGCCTTGGAAACCCTTAACCCTTTCACTCCTGACTTTTCAATTTAGTAAATTTATCAAACTTTACGAAATTGTTAACTTCTGAATTTCATGAAACAATGAACACTTTGAGAATCTACTCTTTGAGACAAACAAAATGAATGGTCACTTTATGGAGTTTCATCAAGTGGTTCAAAAGTTAGCACATTCTTGGTTTATTTGAAATCACTGCGTTTAGTGGAGAAAGGGTTAATATTAAAAGTGCCCACCCAAGTAGAGAGACAGGAGGCCCCAGGAACCCTTGATTTTCAGGATTGTGGAAAGCTGCATTCAAGCACAGCAGCCTCTCAAATAAAATGACCAAATAAATAAACATTCTTTTTGTTGATATTTCTCAAGATATGAGTATCACTGGGCTGATGGAGACAAATACAAAAAGCCAACATCAATGCCAGCACAACAGGTAACTCACAGAACTATTACTATTATTGATTATTTTGTTTTCCTTTATGTGGTCATGAATATAATATTTAAAAATCTCATCTTGTTTAATTCATCTTATTTTGTTTTGCCTTTCTATTAGAGAAGTGTAGACTAGCTTGATTTTATATATTTTATAAATTACTTACAGTAATGAATATTTTTGTTACCATATTTATTCTAATTTAGGCACCAAATAAATGTACCTCTTATTAGCTGAGTGCAAGGTCCGTATGGTAAGTTATGGACCAAGTTTTTTCCTTCCTTGGGAAACTTGGGAAGGAAAAACTAGGATCCATAACTTACCATACAGACCAAGCAAATGAGGCTAATAAGATAATTTATTATGTTAGGCTTTGTTGAAAAAATGTGAGCAAACTTTGTAAATGACAGCCACTCGAGGTCCGTACAGCAGCTTACATACCTGACATTGACCAATCACAGCGTGCGAAATCAACCAGCCATGTAATAAAACTAATTATTTCAATGTCAAGATGACACCTAAATAAGGGAATATAAACAAAAAATATTTTAATTGAAGCATAAATTAGAGTGGCACTTAATTATTATTTGCTTTAAGCAATAAAACATACTTTTCTATGGGTTTACTAGCATAATAAACCACGCGGGATGTTGGGAGAACAAGAGAAAAGCTTGTAAATCCCGAGCATTCTCACAACATCCCAAGTGGTTTATTATGCTGGTAAACCCATAGAAAAGTAGGTTTTATTGCTTTTATAGAATAACTTAAAAAGAAATACGGAACTATAGCGAGCGAAATTTCTTTTCAATTCGATCAAAATCTCATTTCTCCCAAGATTTGTCAATTCATGCAAAACAGCCAATGAAATCGCTTGTACTTGTATAAATCAAATTTCATCTCCTGTTCAAAGTGAGTCGTGTCAAACAATCAAGCTAAAACAAATTTTCTTAACAACAGAGATAACAATTTACTGATTAAAGTTTACTTGATCTCTGTGGAAAGATAAAGTTTTCTGTCCAAGAAGGAAAAGCAAGAAATCACTGTTGCGGAGTCACAAGTTTCATGACTTATATTTCCAATTTCACGTGAAGAAAACATGTGGCTGAACGCGGCTGTGTTCTTGTGAGAAATGGCCGTATTGATGGATGGATGAACTTGCAGCTGTTGTAGTGGTGGCCTTCATTATTTGATAGATTATCCAAAGTTTACTGGTTCTTGTCATCACCGAGTACCACAGAAAGGACGTTGCTGCATTTGCGAAGTTGTTGAACGAAAGATTTTGAACACTTTTCAAAATGTTAGCTCAGATAGCTGCAGTACTGTTTATGCCAGCACTGCATTTTTGTGAAAACAAGTTAATTTATTTTTAATTTTGAATGAAAGTAGACAGTTTATTGTTTTAACAAACTTATAAATACACCTACAGCCGACTGTGTTGCCTTTTTAGTTTGTTTTGCTTGTGTTGTTTCTACAATGCTGTTCAATTGGCAGTGAATTGTTCAGTCTGTATTTCTGCAAATCTTTTCTTTCTCTTTGGCTGCTTTGTCGTTGCTCATCTAGTTCAACTGCATTTTTGGAGCCTCTTCTGAAATTCTTGAACTTCGCCACGTTTAGTGGCCATTATGTTTGAGACAAAAAAAGGACAATAATGTTGTTTCGCTTTCCAGCTGTGGTTTATCGGCACAATAAACCACAGTTTTTTTACCAATCACAGCACACGTACTATTTTGCTTATTTTATAAAGGTCTATACAATTCAAGATGAGCAAAATAAACACTGTAGTCATATTAAAGGGTTTCAACAACTGGTTAAAAAGTTGAGATTTCCTTGATTTGGGTGAAATCGGGTTTAGCATGATAAGGGGTTATGTAATAAATGTTGTTGATGCCATTTAAAAAAACAGTATTTTGTTGGTATATTGAGTTTCTTATAGAATAAGTAAATATTCCATTGGCCTGCAAATAATAATAACTACTCTAGGCAGGCCAATGGATTACAATTCATTAAACCTTACAAATAAAACAATGGGAAAATGAAATCAAATTTAACTCTATTTACATGTGTCACTAAGCGTATATACATATCTTCAATTATATTCAGGATATGAGTATGAAAATTGTAGTTTTTCTGGGATTCAATTTTTATATTTAGTTTATATGAAGGTGAAAATAATTGCTAATCTAATCAAACATTTCCATTGTACAGTACATTTCTCTTCTGATGGACTGGATAGAAACAACCATCAACAATGAAGACATATTTCCAACAACACCAGGTACTAACAGTATCAAGTCTATCAACATCAATCTTCTCCTTACAGTAGCAGCATAAAATAGGTTGATTAGTTTTGAGAGTTGGGAAATTGATCATCTACCACAAACTGTCTAAGATAAAATGCAATATTCTCCCAACTAATTATTAGGAAATGTATTGAGACAAGTAATGAGAATTTAGCAATTTATCACTTGACACTACTAGTAGTGAAAGGGTTAACCAGGCAACATTGTGTTATTGATGTAAAGTGACTTTCTTTATGACTTATTTCTTAATATTCAACTGAGCTGTATCCTGATTTGCTTAATATTCATTTTAGATGTTTTCTTAGTTTTTAAAATTGATGTACAATTGAGACAAATTTAATGAATAATGTACATTATATCCCTTATTATGTGGCCACGATAGTACGTGTGCTCTGATTGGCTCTTGAAAGGTCTGTATTTCCCATAATGCCCATGGGCATTATGGATTAATTATTGTTAATGCATAACCTGATGTGTGCAAGTAAAAACTGTCCTCTTGCACAGTGTTGTTGTTTTCAAATAAAGGCCATATGATAAAATACTTGTTAACTTCCAACTTTCGTTCTTTACAGAAAATATCAAACTTTGTCCTCGAAGCATGGTCTCAGTTTGATATTTCCCTAAAGACCTCACTCTCGGTTAACAAGTAGTTAGTATGTTGTGTATGTCCACTGGGATATAACAGGTGAGAGTTGAATTACTGTTTGAAATGACAGCTAGGTTTAACTAGAAAGCAGCACAATACTTATTGTCAGTGGATACTGGTCAGTTTGAGTTCCCATTGTCATTAATTGATAAGTCAGTCTATTGTACAGTTAAACCCTTTAAAACTAGATCAGTTTTTGAGCCAAAAGGATCATTTTTTTATCCTCTGTCTCTGTTAGTCTCACTAGTGTTGAGCAAATGAGAGTAAATGACTCCCTCTGGATAGGAAACTAATCTATTACAGCCTAGCTCCTAGCAGAAAATAGTACTCATTATAAAGCTGAATCAACTAGACTAAAGTGAATAAGTGAGGATTTAAAATGGATGCACCATGTCAATAAAGTCATGTTATCAAGTTCTCTCCACTCTGCACGAGCTAAAGAACATGAGACTGTAGGCAACTAAAAAGTGTTTAGCCCAGAGTCTTGTGCTCTCCAAGCCAAACTTCAACAATGTCTACAGTTACATACCCTCACCCTGCTTTCCTGGGTAAAAAAGTTTAGTGCATCCATAACATTGCTGCCAGCTTTGTTAATTTTAAACTGTTTCTGCTCAGAGAAGGATGTACTCACACTTGGCTAGGTTACTGTTCTAGAAGCCATGCAGTTTTTTAAAACTTATAAGCTATTTATAAACTGAGAGTGAGGACTTTATGGAAATATCAAACTGGGGCAGTACTGTGTACAGGACGAAGTTTGATATTTTCTGTAAAAACAGAATGTTCAAGGTTAATAAATATTTTATTATATGGCCATTATCTGAACACAACAACTGTGCAAGAGGGCATTCTTTACTTTGCACATCCGGGTATGCAAGCACTTAGGTCATTTAACAATAAATCCATAATGACCGTGAGCATTATGGGAAATACAGACCTTTCAAAAACCAAACCATATAATAAAGTGGCCATATAATAAAGCATTTTAAAACTTGTACACAAAACTGTTTTTAATATATCATGGCCTGAATACGTACATGTAAGTGCCACAAGGCATAACCCTGGCTGGCAACTGTGCTCTTCTCAGACTCCTAAAATTTAAATTCTATTTAAGAGAGGAATTTTGCAGTACTCTTCTGCAGGGCTATTTAATGAGCTGCCTACAAGCATGATGTCATGTACATTTTTTAGTATATTAACTAGTTTGCAGGACTTCTTTATAGTCTTTTATAGTATACATGTAGAGCTAATATGTAGAGAAGCTGCTAATAAACCATTATTATTATTATTATTATTATTATTATTATTATTATTGTTGTTGTTGTTATTGTATTGTAAAGTGTCTTGCCCAAGGACACAGCAAAGTGGTCTGGTTGGGCTATCTGTTACTGTGCCACTGACAGATCCCTCTTAACTTACATTCAATATTTTCATTGTTTGTTTCCAGATGTTCCCTTCCCAAAAGTATTTTCAGCAACAGCCAAAAAGATTCTGACAAGACTTTTCCGAGTATTTGTACATGTTTACATTCACCACTTTGATAAAGTTCAAGCGATTGGAGCTGTAAGTTGCACTAGTAATAATGAATTGTTTTTATGAGCGTTTGAAAACTTCAATTACTTTTGCCAGTATGAGCAGTGACTCACTCAAAGTTTATTGGAGCTTTCATTATCTTTTCATGCTAAACCCAAATTCACATAAACCTAGTTGATCTCAAATTTTGGACCAATTGTTGAAACCCTATAAAGTGGCCATTCATTTTGTTTGTCTTGTAATGTAGAATTAGGAAATGCAGGTGTGTATGCAGGGGGGTGCACTGGGTGCATGTGCACCCCCCCCCCCACCTGAAAAAAGTTCCACTCAGAAATGTTTAAAAGAGGAAAGAAAGTTCCACCCAAGATAGGTCAGCAAAAAGGAATGCATGTTCCTCTCAGATATGGCAAAATTTAAACGAAAAGGTAGGGATAAAATTAAATTAACAAAAGAAAGAAAGAGGATAGCAACAACATAGACATGCATTTTAAGAACTGCTGACATAAGGTCCACTCAAGCTTAAAGTGCACATCCCCTCCCCACCAAAAAAGCTGCGTACTCGCCTGAAATGCTAAATGTTTCAAGAATTTCCGAGGTTGAGAATTTTCCTAAAGTTGGACAAATTTGAGATTTAAAATTCAGCAGGAGAAGTATTAATTCCAAGATGCGATTCAGTGCCCCGTATTCACATGATCCGTTAGATTCAGACAACAGTAATTTGTGAAAACTATAAGAGGGGTCTTGGTTTTGTTATTGTCAAAATATCATCAAAAAGTCATCTGTAATTTTTCATTTTCATGTTTAACAATTATGTAATGTTTAGTGCATGTAGATTTGAAGTGCAGTTAGTCAGCTGGTTTATACTGACATTCAGTCGTGGAAGAAAATGAACACCAATTAGAAATTTGTTCAATCATACAACATTTTAACCCTTTCAGCCCCAGCCAGTTTATCAGCCCATACCATTCTTCAGAGGCCTTGCTGGGATTCCTGTTTGAGGAGTCAGAACCTCGGCTTGTACCACATGTACAGTATTTCCTTATCATGGAAGCTTCTAATATTGCCCTGTGAGTAGTTGCTGAAGAGCAACTACTAGAAAGCGATGTAAATTTCAATACTTCAAATTTAGGAACACTTTTATTAACAGCAGCACACTGAATTATAAATGAATTTTAATTTTTTTTATCAGTAATAGTATTGTATAAATATTTTAAGCAAATCAATATTATTGTAAAGTTTTAACGCAATTCAGCTGTAGAAGCTGCTACGTTTTCAACTTAATAAAGTACTTACTACTTACTACTTATTTCCCAATGAATTTACCATGGTCTACGGACCATGAGAAGCATATATGTCCCCTTTAGCATTTTGATACTCAAGGCTGGTTCCCATTGGAGTGGACAATATTGACGTTGGCGATGTTTCCTGGTATGGGATTGACCCCGATGGCCCATTGACAGAAATTGAGACAGATAATATGGTTGTTTGTCTCTGAAATTAGCATTCCGCTAATTGATCGTCAAGCCGATGATATAAAGAGCCTTATACAAAATCCTTTGATAGATGATGGTAATCGTCATAGAATCACACACCACTGCTAATTATTAAAGAGTACTAGTGCATTATCAATTTCCGTGAAGTCGACTGTAGAAGCAATCATCGTCATCCCAAGATAGTGTGTCCATGCAAGGCTGTCAGTAATGTATTGCTTAGTGCAAAGTTCCAAAACTGACATTATACATTAACTGGATTCGTCCAAGCCCTGTATAGAAAGATATCTAAGTCGAGACTTTAATATTGGGCGAAACTGCAGATCGAGCGTAATATTTGAAGCTGAGACTTAAATATATTTCTATATTGGGTGAGGATGAATCCAATAAGTTTCTTATTATACTGAAGAAAATTACAAACATTGACTTTGTTCACTGACTTTTACCTGTGTTCCATAAAACGATGCTAAGTTGGCCATGATTCAGTCACAGGACGAAGGCCACTACAAGCACTGCCAGTACACAAGTGATAGTAAAATTACATCACCCGAACAGCAAATGATTGAGAAGCTGCCATGCCATATATCACGTGCAAACGTTCCAATGGTTTGCTGTCCAATATGATGCTATCCAATATAGTCAGATAATGGATCGCCACGTGACTGTAATGCAGCCATATGATTGGTAGATTATCACTGAACTATAATACATGTTTATTTTACTTGTGTTTCGTACAAGTTTTGAAGTCATAATTGAGCAAAAAATTAGCTATATTAACAATCATATAAATAGTAATGACATTTATATAAATAAATTCAAAACTGAAAGAATATCCTTCCTTCTACTGCACCCCTGTATTTAAACAACATAAAAAAGAAATGACAGATTTTATTCTGGTCAAAACAGAACTCAAGAAGGAAAATCTATAAAGTATATACAGACGCAAAAAATCTCCACGTTTGTTATGTTAATTTAATTGTACTATTCCAATTGAAGTAGTATATTGCTGTTGATTAAGAAACATGGACCTCCCATTCCGAAGACATCAAATCTAAAGATTATTGAAAACCGTAAGTGAAAGAAAAAATGAAACACACCAAATGTAGTTAACTGAAGCCTTGCTGCTTGCCAAGACAAGATATAGAATAAAACTGATAATATGATAATCAATCATTACACATTTTTGCAAGCATCTACTTCGCCCTCTTTAAAGACAACAAAAGAAATCAGTTTAAATGAATATCTACGTTTTAGTCGTAGGTATTTATGTCATCAGTGACTCGATACAGCAGTTTACAAAACCTCGACTTCTGACTTGATTTAACGCAATACTTACTAACCTAACTCATTAAGCCCCCTCTCTCTAAGAAGCCCCCGTTCAAAGCCTCCCCCCCTACGAGTCCCAGAAATATATAAGCTCTCCGGAAAGCTTTATATTGAAATATAATCACAGCAAGGACTTGCTTAAAGTCTGACAGCCCTGAATTTTCTTTGTATGAACAGGGTCTCCCACCCTCCCCACCTCCATATAATCACAGCAAGGACTTGCTTAAAGTCTGACAGCCTTGAATGTTCTTTGTATGAACAGTGTCGGCCTCGCTTTCTTGCCTAGCGGTCTAAATGTAACACTAAGTAAAGAGTAGAAATGTATGTGTGTGTTATTGGGCTTACTGTAGCACTGCTCTCGGCTTTAAAAGATATACTTCTATATTTTCTGTTGAAATAACATTGTTACCCTTACAAACTGCAAAAACGCACAAAGAACCCATATCGTTTCAAGCGGTCAAAACACTCCCTCTCACTCTTGTTAACCGGGTGCGCTACAAACAGCTTGTATACTTTTCTAGGTGTAGGTACTTTGGTTTTGTGCATATTTCCAAACTCTGCAGACCCTTAAATCCCTTGTACTTTATTAGTGGCTTGACAAGTGGGTGCCATGCGTTAGCTACTAGTTTGGTTTCTGGATCAACTCTTGGTGTGCTAGTTGTTCCACTATTGGTACAACGGTACAATTGTTAATCTTTGTAAAGCATTTGTAAGCTGAGAGAAGATCTAATATCTCATCATTTGTGGATGGATCTTCACAATTTTCAGACTAACCTCTTTGCAGGTTTTCACTTCCTCTATACAGTAATAGTTTCATCCTCCTCTCTACCAGTACCTCGTCTCACCGTTTATACTTCTTTCCCAGAACTATCACTCAATGGAACAGTTTACCACAGGCTATTCTTGATACCGATGACCCCAACCCGTCAATCTATAATGTTAATTCTTCTTATTATTTTTACGTTTTGTGTATTTTATTAATTTTTTGTTACCCCGCTGATCAAAAGATTCTGTCAGCCACGGTACTAGAAGCATCTCCTCAGGATAGAAGCAGGACGCAATGACAAAGGAGTATGAAAGTAACCCATCTTTTCAATTCCAACAATAAGAATGCTAGCAACACTTTGCCATTCAGGCTCATCTGGAATCGTGACAGATGTCAGAAGCCCCAATTGAAAGGGAACTGAGGCATCATCTCCAAAAATCCTTAATGCTTCTCTTGCGACTCCAGTCCCTCTACCATATTCAAACTTCCTTCAGCAATTATATCAGTGCTTATCACTGAAGGCTTCAATCACAGCTCTTAAGATATTGTGACGGCGTACTGCTACTTGTTTCACCATGCAACTCCTCTTCTCCAGCAAGATCATTCAACAGCTCCATCGGAGGGCCATCCATGGTGCACCAGTTCTTCTCGCTTTTTGTTGTGAAGAAATATTAAAATATTTCTTCACAACAAAAACAAGAACTTATGTCAGATCTTGAATAGAAAATCATTCTAAAGTCTTTATATACCTTTACCCTTGTCTCACTCAATCCCAATGTTGTACGACCTATAAGTACAACTATGGCTAAAACAAGTTACGTATAAGTATTAGCATGAATACCAATGCATTTTGCGATTTATGGGCACGCGTGATGTTTTGAAAGCTCTCAATATTGCACGTGCCGAAAGTGACTTGGATATTTGTGAACTTCAAACCTTGCAAGTTCATACAACAGTCACAATGTGGCGGCCAAGTGGTGCCAAGCGTGTGACAGGACGAGATGCCACTCTGTTCTGTGGAATCAAGCGCGCAGCCGAAGGAAGATTGTTTAAAGCCAGTGTTTCTACATCGGGGACTTGGTCATTCTCCAGGGTACTTAAATGGTGCATACTGTAGCCATGCATGTTATCAATCGTTTTCGCTGATGAATTGGGAAATGTTGCTCGCTCGCACAAAAATCAAAACGTGTGGTTGTTATATCGAGTTTTGAATAATAAATCTGTCTGAAGATCGCGAAAGCGTGAAACTCAGAGTAACAGAAAAATCTATGCGTCTCCATTGAGTTTACTTTTACACATATCTTGCTCTGCTTTCGAGCATTGAGCACTGTTTTTGCCTAGCGTACGAGGTTTAATAGTCAATTTCAAAAGAATATGCATTTCTCTTGAATAAATTGTAATAACTACCCGGTAAGTTAACGGTACTTTAACCATTATTCCCTTGCCTACGTGTTTTCACTGTCTATGAGCCGGCATAAATGTATGTATGTTTGTAGGTAGTTAAAGGTCGAGTACTTTCTGTTAACATGTGATAATTATCTAACAGCTTGACAGGATTCTATTAACTATTTCAAACTCAATGGAACTGAAAAAGTAATGACATATGTATTTTTCATAAATCGTGGAGGTGGATTCTATGGTGACTCCATAGCTTATGTCGCTGAGACATGCAAGCGTTGTACTTCTGGCACATTTGTAGATCCGAAATCTTCCCCTGGAAAAAGTATTCACGATTGCAAGGTTTGTCCCGAAGGTAATAAGCGATGTCATAAATTGAACATATTCTTAAGAATTTACACCAGCTGCAGCAAGGAAATATCAAATAGCGTGGGTTGAGAAATGTTACAAGTCAGTCCCTTTTCGAAATTTAGCAAACACTAACACATTAAATTTGTGTGATTTCTTGCTTGGATTGAATCCATAATTAATTTACATATACACTGAAGATTTTCAGATGAGTTATCTTGAAAAATATTTCGACACTAATTAGGTGACTTCACCACGCATAAATTATGAGAAAAATATGCAAGCGAAGTTTATATTTTGAAAATTGCACATTTTACAGAAAAAACGCATTTAGACTCAACTTTTGTTTCTTTTTATTGTCTATTGTTTAAATATAAGCTAATAAAACTTGTTTTTGCATGGTTTGTCACGTGATAAATAAAAAAATAGCAAAAAATTCAAATTTTGCAAATCCAAGATGGCGGCCGATTAGCGAAATTGACGTCAACGTTTTTGGTAGTGGTTACCATGAAAACCACTTAGCAGCAATAATTTTGTACTTAATTAGGAGTTTAGATGTTAATTATCATATACAGCAAATGTCACTCCAAACGGATAAATATAACAAAAATAGCGAGGGTGTCCAAATAACCCCCTCTCCCCTCGACTTTAATGTTAAGGTTTAGAGCATATACGTTTAAGGGTTAACCCTCGAACGTCCAAGGGGGGAAGGGGTCAAATGCCCCCCCCCGGTTTTTCGGACCTAAAAATTGCAGCTTTGAAGGAATCAAAACAAAACTTTCAGTAGCTGTAGTCCGTTAATGAGCGCATCTCTTGAAACCCTCTAACATCCAATCTAAAAATTGCTCCGCGGCCCCTGAATTTCATTCAACGTGGCCAGTAGCTCGGTTGGATCTGCAGCAGCGCAACCTGGAGCTGGATTTTGAACAAACATTGACTGTGATCTTTGTTAAGGAGCAAACTGTAGTTTAGCCTTCTCTGGTTGTGAAAATCACCTTTTGAAGTTTTATTGCTTTTCACATTAACCCTCGAGCTTCCAATGGACCCACCCCCTGGGTTCTTCGGGCCTAAAAATCGTAGCTTTGAAGCAATTAAAACAAAACTTTCAGTAGCTGTAGTCTGTTAATGAGCGCATCTTTTGAGACTGAGTGGAGTCCAATTTGGTCTGTTATCATTACGCGTGATTAACAAAATTGGATGAGCGCGAAGTGCGAATTCAATTTGTTTAATCACAAGTAATGATAACAGAGGAATTGGACAAACACAAAGTCCTATTACCAATTTATTATAATAATTACAATTTCTGAAAACTAAACTGAAAGATGAAATCTTTGGTGACAAGAACACATTTTACTAATTTCCATAATATTTGTAATGGTAATCAATATGAGTGCAGTCCATTTCTGTCTGTTATCACTACTTGTTGCTGATTGGTCAGAAATCCTGAAGCAGGAATGTGACTGGTTCATTCAACTGTCCCGATAACAGGTAGCTGATAACAAGTAGCCGATAACAGAGTTTTGTTATCCGATAGTTTTCCAAGGCAATTAGGGGGAAATAGTGTTCAGAATGGGCCAATCAGATTTGGGGAAATTGTAATTATTATAATAAGTACTGTTATTCATTCACTTGGATAATGAAAAGCTGTGTTGGCTGTTTGGATATATGTTTTTTAATGGGATGTTCATACTCATCCAGGCCCTCTCATGGCATTATTTGTACTGTTATACATTCACTTGGATAATGAAAAGCTGTCTTGGCTGTTTGGATATATGTTTTTAATGGGATGTTCATACTCATCCAGGCCCTCTCATGGTGTTATTTGTACTGTTATACATTCACTTGGATAATGAAAAGCTGTGTTGGCTGTTTGTATATATGTTTTTAATGGGATGTTCATACTCATCCAGGCCCTTTCATGGTGTTAATAATAATAAAAAGCTGTGTTGGCTGTTTGGATATATGTTTTAATTAAGTATGTTATGGGGAAAACCAAAATGTAAGGAACTTTAGTTTTGCAGTTGTTTAGAGCTACAAATATAATTTTGCTGGATAGAAGTTAGAGATGTCAATGCTTTTACCCTAGATATACAAGTAAAGCAGATAGGATGTTTGTATATTTTCTTGAACAGTGTGACAGTTTCGTGATTGACTGTGAGCTTTATATGACCTAGTTTCAATGGTGTTTGATTGATGTGACAGGCTTTGTGAACTTCATCCTGAATGAAATCCAAGACACATTCCCATCACTGCTGGACAGTGCTCTGAGAATGTTGTTACAACTGCTGGCTCAGTGGAAAGCAACGTTACTCACTCCCTTGGTGGATATTAGGGTAAGACACTTCATTGCAGTTTAGTATTATGTGCTAGCATTGATAACCATTTCAGCCACCACCAATTTATAAAATGTATCATCTCCTTACATTATCCACACAGAATATGTTGTTTTGTTATGAGAATAAAGTAATTGATCATAGACAGCAAACGATCTAAGATAAAAAGTGCAACTTTCAGATTGCAATAGTACTGCTTGAAAATATCTTAATAACCTTGGTAATAAAATATATAAAGGCTTTAAAATTTAAAAAAAATGATTCAAACGTTTTCAACAATGTTGTCATATTCATCCCTGAAGATGACAACATTGCTGAAAACGTTTGGATCATTTTTTAAAATGTTAAAGCCCATATATATTTTATAACTTTATCAGCGAGTACTATGTCAAAACCCTGGGAATACTTAGTCTGTTCATGAGAATATTTTGCCTAAAGTCTTTCACTGTGTTTATGAAAGATTGTGGGCAAGATGTTCTCATGGACAGACTGAGCACTCCCAAGGTTAGTAGTAGTTTTATTGTAGTGTATAGCTCTCTGTTTTGTTGAAAAAAGTATTTGTCTTTCAAATATGTACAGTGCAGATGAAAAGTCTGTAAGGTAAGTTATTGACCAAAGTTTCAGCCAATCAGAATGTAGGAAATCACTAAGTTAGTACTGACCTAAGAATGAGTGCTGCCATATAATAAGGTAAGTTATTGGTCTAAGTGTCAGCCAATCAGAATGCAGGAAATCAGTTAATTGACCTGAGAATCAGTGCGCCATATAATAGTAATTTTTATTAGCATAAGCAGTCAAAGACATTGATAATTAATTATAAGCTGATATTATTTTTGAGTTTATTTATGTTTTCTGTTATTACAGGTCAACTGTTGTATAATTATTTAGGTCTAACCAAACGATTATGTCAGCCATGTTACTAAATCAAGTTATGAGGACACCCAGATTGATCTTGGAACAAAGGCAGCCATTGAAGATTTTATTCTCAAATATTAGTCATGTTTCTCCATTACCTTAACAGAAAATTCATCATGATGCTTCATAGTTTTAAATTTGGGTGAATTTATAAGATAAACTATTAATTGTTGTTAGCTATATTTAGTGGGCACACATTCAGTAGAACTAAAATATTGTCACTTATTTTGACTTGATGTTGCTAGGGAAGCTGTGATGAACCATTGGAATTGTCCTCCCATGTCTTACCCTGCGACAGAGAATTTGACAGTTTGACTGTTCTGCATGATGTTGAGGGGTGTGCCCTTGTTTTGCTTTGCAGGTTGGTTTTGCAGATAGACTTGGCTGCTTTCTATTATGGTTGTATATTGTAGGCTCAATCATATGCTAGCAGCATCCATTTTACTGTCTACTTTTAAAATTTCCAGAAAGAAGTGACCTTTTTGAGAATCATTTGCAATGAGTAAAGCATTTTGGAAGTGTTCCATCAAATGTTTGCTGTAATAATCGATGTTCTTGGCAGTCTTTGAACAGTACAGGGCTCCCGTTCACACACATTTTGTGTGTATTTCACACACAGAAGCTCAGAAATACTCCATTGGATATAAAATCGAGGGTGAAAAAAATGTCTCACAAAATATTGACTTTGTGTGTTTGATTACCAGTCTAATAATCTCTTCAGTGCATTTAAATTTGCTTTACCGTCAAGTCTTGCAACACTAATATAACTGCCAGAGTTAGAAATGATTGAAGAACTTGAAAATTTTTTTCAGATGGGAAGTGCTAGAGCAAGGAGACAAATGTATCCAGAAGTTAACATTTGAAGTCATTCTCCATGAGATTACATCAGTAAAAAAATTGACAACCCCCTAAAATTTTGAAAAGGAGGTGAAAATATCCTCTGAAATGACAAACAGAGGGTGATGACACCCCCTTGTATTGATGAAAAGGGGGGCCCTGCAGTAACCATTTTCTCTAACTGCTATGTTCTCAGGGTTCGTATGCAACCTGGAAAACCTGGAAATCCTTGAAATTCGGGATTTTTGTTTCCAGGCCTGGAATTCCTTGAAAAATGGGGTTTTGTAAAGCGACCTGGAAAAATCCTTGAATTTTAAGTTTGCAGTCCACTTAGTGTAATTTGTGCCGATAGAATTGTTTTA
>JANSTR010037674.1:0-13357 GCA_025434805.1 Antipathozoanthus remengesaui | reverse complement strand
GATTAGCACTAATCCTGGGTTAACTCTATAGGTTTTATTAGCAGCTAATCCAGGATTAGTGCTAATCGGGCTTTGAACAACTGGGCCCAGAACATTTGAGTGGTTGAAATATAGCTAAATCAGTACTTGAAACACTGAAAAATAATTTACACTTTTAAAATGACTGCTCACGAGGGAAACATCTGTTTTGTTTCCTGAGAGAAAGTCTCTGGAAACATTGTCGTTCTCAGGAAGCAAAACAGATGTTTCCAGAGGAAGCAGTCAATAAGTGTTTAAAATTGTTATACATAGCATAAACAAAATAAATCGCAATTTAATATTTAAACAAACGAATTTTCCCATTATGATCTTTTAAAAACGTGACAGCGATGTAAACCAGCTGGTTAACAGTTTTCGAGATGTTGACTGACCAGGAAAATTTGATTTGAACTCATCCATGTGATGTTGATTTAGCCAATGAGAGTGCACATTCCAGTTGAAAACGCCCTTAGGCTAGCTATATAACAAAAGTTATTAAAATATTAGTTCATGTTTTATCCTTTGGGCCTGACTTTTTGCACTTTAGTCATTGATTATTACACTGTCAATATATATTCTACATTATTCTGACACTGGGAGCAGAATTGTTAGAACTAGTATTCCAAGAAATCCTGATTCAATTGGAATAGGTCCCAAAGGTACAACTATTTTAAGTAATCTATAATATTCTGGAATTAAGTCCAAACAAAAGCACCCTAACATTCCTACCTTAACCCCACAATCATAATAGGTCTGCATTATTGTCATCATCTCATTTTCACTATCAATAAATTTAATGTCCTTATCTTCCTCATCTCACTCTAATTTGATTGATATTCTTGTCATAACCACATTATTTATCATTATTCAATGAGTACACATACTCATACTTACATACTTATTCATCATTGTCATAAATTATTCTCACCTTAATCTCACTTTCATCAATGATCTTTTCCTTCCTTCACACTCGTTCACAACTGCTATCGTCACATGAAGCTTCAGTGTATTCTTCATCTCAATATACCTAGTAAGTACTCTCACTTTCATCGTCAATAATTATTATTACTGGTGTTGGTTTTGTTATATTTAATAGTATCTCCTTACTTCAAGACCAAACTCCGTGGACTATACAAGACAGCAATGGCTGATGCTGATTCAGAGGCAGAGTATGTCCATGTAGTATCTTAATTTTTAAATTTGTGACACAGGCCTGCATAAATTGTACATAATGATCATTTTGTTTATGCATCAGTTATATGCCAGTTCTGTTTTGAATAACCGATTTTCATTCATGTATAGCTGTACAGGGCTCAAAGTTAGCGACCAACTGGTCGCAATATGTGACTAATTTTTTCCCAATGCACCTAAAAGTTTGAACTTGGTCGCACAGTTGCGCCTGGATACAAATGTTGGCGTGCGACCGTCTGTACCTCTATTCTGGTAAGGGAAAAATCACCGAAAGTATCCCTTGAAATTCGAAGTAAATCACTTGTGTCTTCTATCCAAGCTGTAAAGAATAAACGTCCTTTCTTCGCTCTGTCTCCCATTCGTTTTTGTTGAACCTGTTCAGTGTTGTCGATTAAAGTATGTCCTTAACTCTGCTGTAAGGCTTGTGACACTGACTCATAAATATGATCACATTACCCTTAAAACTCATATTGTCAAGCAATGCATATGAGCGTTACTTTCTTTAAATTATACACTGCATATGAAAGTTTGTAGTACGCCTAAGATTTTTAGTTGTGTGCCTAAAATTTAAGCTGTACACCTAAAAATCGAAAACTAGTCGCACAAATGCGACTGGAAAAAAGACGAACTTTGAGCCCTGCTGTAGACTTTTTTCTTTGGTTGAGACTGCCCATGAACATTAAACGTCAGGAAAGTACTGTATACTAACTTACACTATTTTCAAAACAAAATACAGTCCCGTAGCAGTAGCATGTCGATCAGCTAGATTTGGAATTCCAAGTCGATCTGTAATAAAGAAACGTTTTAATATGCAAAATACAGTGGGTTAAGTTATTAAGCAGTTTAAGATTTTGCTTTTAGGTTATGCAACTTTTTAATTTCTGCAGGCCTGTGATAGCAAACTAAAATTCCTTGTGGAATGACTGTTTTTTAGTCTACTAGTTAGATTCTTTATCAGACAGAGCTTGTTGAAGAATGTGTCACAATACTTTGCTTTGAAGTTGGTTTTGAACTGATATCTATCAGACTAGTTGAAAACACTATTTTCTAATTTCATATTTAAGGAAGCTACCAGTAGTTTACAAACAAGCAAAATAGGCAACTGGTATGTTTCTGTCAGCATGACGGCCCAACCTGTGATTTATTCATTGATTTTCACTGAAGAGGGGTAAGAAAATGAGCAAAAGAAACTTACATGACCTTCACATGGTCAAAAAAAGTCATGGAAATTATAAAAATCTATTTTCCAGGCCTGGAAAAGTCATGGAATTTGGGGAAAATCACCAAGCTCATGCAATTTCAGTGCAGTTGTCTAAATGTTTTTAGTTGAATAAAATTCTGAAATATCATTAGTATATAGTTTAATATATGAGTTAATTGAACTTTGCAACAATATGCTGAAAAATGCCAGCTACATGCAAAATGAAAATGATACGAGGCCAATGCTAGAAAAGTCACAGAATTTCATTCCTCATTTTTAGTGTCAACCCTAACACAACTTAATGGTATGGTAACTTATTTCAAGTCCTGTAATGTTTCAGATTGATAAAGAAGGCATTGGATAAAATTGCAATTGTTAAAGCTCTTAGAAATGACAGGAGAGGAGGTATGTAAACTAAGTAAACGCACTATTTGTCTTACTGTATATTAGTGCAATTAAGGCACTTCAACAATTGAAATATACAGTATTTTATAAATAAATGTTGATCTGTGAGTAGTGTAATAAATAAAGAACACTCTTAAGGATAATGCACCAGTCATTTGAAATCCCCCGCACCCCCCCCTGAGGGATACCCGGGGCATTCACTTTTTCCCTCTGTGAAAGGCTGTGAAAGCCCTGCCCCACGGGGCAAAAAATAAAAGTGAACTCCCCCGCCCCAATTTGAGCAGTTTATTCTTAATGTCAACTGATATTTTCTTTTACAGGAATCCACTTCAATGTGTTCGTTGACAAGGAAAGTATTCAATATTTATACCATGTGCTAAACACATTAAACACGTCAGCTTATTTGCTTCCCTTTCTCTTTGTCTTGTTCATTAATAGAAAGCGATGGAAATCTTACCTTTATCATCTCAACCTCGCTCTCCATGATTTATACTTTACACGAGAAGCTCACTCTGTCCCTGTCCCCCAAAATACTAACGGTCAGTTAGTGCAATCCCCGCTCAATCCCCGGGTTGTCGAGCGAAGCTGTGAATTGAAGCGCTTCCCCCGACCAGCGGGGAACCCAATATATGTGAAAATGGGGTGCAATCCCCGCTATGTCCCCGGGTATCCCTCAGGGGAGGGGGGGTGCGGGGGATTTAAAATGACTGGTGCATAACTTGTCTAAATACCTCATCACACAACTGCTTTCACGTTAACCAGTTCAGTATCGCACTATATCTCTGTATTTTTGCAGAAAGGCACAGAGATGACGGTTACTTTCCAGAAAGCTGTTTTCCAATCAAAATGATTAGATTCGCTTGCAAATGCTTCTGTTATATCACTTCTAACGGTTTTTCCAGGAAATTAAAAATCATATCGATTTTTTAATTACATTAAGCAAATATGTTAATTAGACGGGGCAAAAGTTCAACATACTCTGATTCAAGAACGAATCGTCGCATTGATTTTAACTTTCACGGAATATTTGGATACTAATATCTAAAATAAATCTGGAAACTAAGGATTGATGCATAAGGCGATACCGCTTCATTTTTTTGAAGTTAGATTGAAATATCATGCATTTGTCCTTTTTCATTGCTGATACAACAGTGGCGGTAACTGCAATAGCGGATGTTAATATTAATATTGTCATTATTAAAGATAATAACAATAACAATAATAGTAATTATTATTATTATTATTAAATTATTAATATTATGAGGATATAAATAAATACATTTAAAACATTTTGCCGATTTGATCTCGTGACGCGTCGTGTACGAAAACTGAAACCAATCTAGACATTCCGAAAGAAATTGAAAACTGAATATGTGCAAACTACTCAAACAAATACGAGAATACATGAACAGACAGGAAATTCCTAAAGTGGAATTCTGACCACGAAACTCGTTAATTTATATATTGATGTAGAAAATACACTAATCAACTTCACGCGCGAAACGATAAATATACCTGCAGAACAACACAATCGGCCCTTCAACATCGTGCGAACTTAATTTTGAAAAACAACATAGTGACGCTGCAAGCAATATCAAAATACAGTTCACTTTATTGTTATAAAAATATCTTACCCTGAATTCTGCCTCCAACCCGCGGCTTTGTGGGCGATAAACCATTTTCATTTTCTGCCCACATAACGTTTGTTGTCAGCTTGGAATGAAATGTTTTGCTGAAAATATTGGGCATGTTATTTTCTTTCTTTATGACCAAAGTAGGCCATTACCGAAAAAAAACATCCTCTACTTCTGTGTTTCTAGATAAAGGCCGAGGTTAATGATCGAGGAGGAATTCAAAGCGAATATCGTTTTAAAATTTGTGTTTGTGAAAATACTAATTTAATTATAGTCTTGAAAAAATAACCCGAAACAAGAGAGAAAAACGATATATTTTATGCAGTTAGGTTCTTAAACGATGGAAAATAAGCCTTATGAAGTGTTAACTTACATAAGGGTTCGTTGGAAAGCATGATACTGTACATTTGGTGGCAAGCATTGGCTAAGTCCTTCAGAATAATATTTATAATGAAATCTATACCCAGAGCGAATTGTAGAAAATTTATGCTATAGTTTTGATGTTCCGAAATCTTTAATTGATAATGTTCATTTTCAATCTGTAGGTAAAGTATTTTTTTCGAAAAAAAGCATGGCTTCCCGCTGATTAATCTTTTCATAATGTAATCTTATGAAATTCCAGGTTTAAAAAACAAATCTGCCAGTGTTTTCTCAACTTTTTTTCACAGAATGGGTACTTCGTGTGCATGTGGTTATATTCTAAAGCTATTTTTCATGTTGAATCAAGTCTACTGGCTTTTATTGTAGTCCACATGTTAGTTTATTTAATTCAAGTATTTCTTCTCCAAAATATGTTTTTCAAAGATTACGTTTCGCAGAATTTGCCAGCATGTCACATGAAATATTACAACACGATAGCATTCATTTGCTTTGGTTTTTTTGCTTTTTAATTAACTTTTTATTATATTAAAAGTGGAGGTGTTTTGAATCTCAATAAAAAGCCCAGTGCACTAATCAAGCATTGACAAACCAAACTGAGTTTCTTTTCAAATTCGATTAAAAAATGATAAAAGCAATTCATTTTTCCATTCATTGCGAAGTAAAGGATTTTTAAAGGCGTCGAATTCAATGGCGTTCAGAAACGAACACGGCTCAACGACAACGCTCTTGAAAATAAAATATGACAGTACTCAGCAAACTATTTCAAGCATTATTGATGTGGTACAGGCGTGAATAGAAAGAAAATATTAAAACAAATCTCGATTTGCAACAAGAAAACAAATATATGCCATAACTCTTTTCTTGAGCGCGTGATAATGTGTTTTAGGCACGCAATTCAATGCATGCCCACACGCCATGATTTGTTCTGTACAAGGCTACGTCGAAGGAAGGAAAGCTCCCTTACAGATTATCCAAAATATCTCGTTCTTGTACTTGTATTATGCTTGTATGTGACAAACTTTTCAGTGATTTTACAGTTTCAAACCGGAAACATAGCTTGGCAGTCTTGGCGTGGGCACAAAGCAACCTTGTCAAAATAATCCTTGTATTTCCCTGATTTTATTCGATTACATGTATTCTCACTCAAAAGCCAAATTGGCGCTCAAAAACGTTTTTCCTTTTTATTGCAAAATATCAGCAATATGGTTGCTTAGCTAGTGAGGGAATTTTCAATAGAATGCTTCTTTCACAGCAAAGAAATTAATTTCCACCTACACACAAAAGTTTCCCTCTTCAGAAGTAATTGCAGAATGATTTTGTTACAGTTCATTAGTGCGAATAGATTCATTTCCAAACTTTCCCATAGCAATGGCGGGAACTAGATGGAACGTTGTTGTTTATTCCCGCTAAGAAACTAAGAAATGAGCAAATTTTGGTTGTTCGGGATATTATTGAATATTATGTATCGAGGCACAGTCAAAGTGGTGTTCTGACAGGAATAGCTTCTGCTTTCTTGTGTTTATTTTCTACTTAAAGACTGTTTGCATATGTCAATCACAGAAACCCGAACATTCATATTAAGTTTTCTTCTTGTTTAACGAAGTCTCCTGTCGATGAGAATTTAGTTTCTGTACTTTTTGTACTTTCGTATAAATTATTTATGTTGAACAATTTGACAAGTAGGAAAGAGGAACAGTGATTTACGCGACAGGAAATTTTCCTCACTGTAAACTCGGGCAGTTAACAGATTAGAGAAACGACTTCATTTCTTAAGAGAAGGCTTGAAGCAAAACGAAACCCAGATAGTTTCAGAAAAAATTATATATTATCATTGATTGTCTAAAATGAACTTTTCAGCTAATATGCTCGCATACTAACCCTGACCATAGCATCGGAAGGAAAACAGACAAAGCAAAACTCAGTGGACGCCATTCTGTTATTCAGCTCTGAGGCTATTCAATTGCGATATTTAATCATCCAAAGCCAAAACTTGTTTGTCGACATTTTTTAGTTATCATAATTTTTTTGAATGGTTTCGATAACAAAGAGGTCCTGCCTTCAATCCATTCAGCTTCTCGAGGTGGAAAAATCCTTAAATATTTTGTATGCACAAACTATATTACTAATCATGTAGCTAGTGTGTATTGAGTAAAAATTGTAGCTTTCTTAGTAGATATAAAATCTTTTTTCTTCTTCAGTATTCAGTAAATCAGACATTATTAAACTGCGTGAAAGATGTATATGTACAAAGAAGAACTAATTATCGTGTGGCGATTTTGCAATGCTTCCTTTTATAAGAAACAAATTTGGGAAGAATTTGGATCGTTTTAAGACGTCCAAACAATCTTTTGAAAAGAGCACTTGTTTGTTATTTTATAAATTTCGGCATTGTGTAGAAGTGTAGCGTAAGCTAAGCATTTGCTCGCGTCGTACGCAAAATTCACGCTGCCATTAAATACAACAAGATGTTGTCTTATCGTTCGCATGGTTTTGTTCTTAGCGAGAGCTCAGATATTTTCCTTGTACTCATTTCTATATTGTTCAGCTTGTATTCATTTTAAAGTCATTATGCTTCGCCATCTGCTTCTGTTCAGAATAACAAGTTCACATTCGTTTTTACTGCACTTTAGTGAACGTATTAACAATTTTCTTTTTAGGAATTTTTGAAAAGGTTGTCGTTAGGCCGGGACACTTTTCACTATAATCGCTGGCAAATATTAAGCGAAGATTCACTTTAAAGCGCTTTTACGACCAGTTCTTTTTGTTTTGTTTTTAATGGTCACAGTAATTTGCATGTATTTGAAAGCAGCGGAAAGTGACCACGAGAAATTTCCTTCCAACGGAAATACCCAACCAAAGTTTGATTGCTTTTCCCATATTTGGTAAATCTAATAACAATGGAAAAAGTCTTTAAAATTGTCGTTTCTACCACGAAAAAAAATTAACATGTTTGATGTTGGAATAGTACATGGCGTTGAACAGTGATGCCTGGATCGGAAGCTTTCCGTCTGTACGGGAAAGCGAGCTTGGAAATTTCCAAGCTTTGCCGTGCGTGAAATGCATTATAACAAATGTGATCAGTTTGAAAAGGTGGGTTTTTATGGCCAAAGACAAATACTGTAATCAACCTTTTCTTGTATTAGCGACCGTCCACGCTATTGGCCCTGGTGACGTCACATGTTTAGACTCAAACAATAGTCCCGAAGCGGTGACCTCCGGTTGATAAACACTATTCCTAGTGCATGTATATATACCCAGTTTGCGAGGTTTGGACGCTCGACGCGGCCCCATAAATCGACCCATTGCTTATGAGAGGTACAACTCTCTCACACATTTGGGATTTGAGCCACACGGGTCACGGCCGTTTGGTCGTGCTAAAGGCCTTGTCGCACAAGCTGCAACTATGGGGGTGTTCTTTCTAAACTTCTTTCGTTCTCTTAAGGCACCAACAAAAAATCTTCTACTAAGAACAACCTTGTTCTTTGTGTACCTATTATTTGGCGGAGCTCTTTTTCAAACCATTGAATCAGGCGCGGAGAAGAAGGAAAAGTTGCATTTTGATCAAGTCCGCAGCACCATAACTTCCAAGTACAATATTTCTCAACACGACATGGCAGTATTTTTCGTGGAAATTAATAAGGCCATCGAGGAAGGATACTTTGATGTGGAATATGATAGATGGAGTTTTGCCGGTTCGGTGTTTTTCTCGGGGACTGTGGTGACAACGATAGGTAAGTTATAAGTTCCAAAGATAAGAATGCTTGCAAACTTGTCAGATTTCTCGTTAATTATAATTCTAGTCCAAGAAGGCTATTCTTCCTCAGTGGCTGAGCCTGCCGCAAACTATTAATTTTCCCGCAGTTGTGAAAACTGAATATGTCGCCTGATCGAATAATTCGAGAAAAATTAATAGCATTGAAAATAAGATGCATAACATTTCGCTTCGAATTGTGTTTAATACTGAATTGTTAGTCGCTTGTTTTGAATAAATTTTGCGGCAATATGATTCAGCTAGTATTATCAACTGAGCGAAAACATCAACAATATATTGATTATTTCGTCTTCTCTCATTTCTTCGACCACAGTTTTTGCTTATATAACAGTGGATCAAATTACGAAGTATTAAGATTTACGTGTCCACAGTGCCTAGTGATCAACGATAGACACCATGCTTATCAAGTGTTCGAACTAAATGCATAGCTTTTGTAACTTCGCTCTAAAAAGCAGACGGTATATGGTTTATGAATCGTGTGGACTGTTACTGATAATTTATATTAAAGCTCTGACGGGGGCCATGAAGCCTCATGAAATAATTGCAAAAAAACGGGAGTAAGATTGCTCGAAAGTGATGATCAAAATTTCGCGAAACCTAAACTTTCGCTAGAAACTTGAGCAGTTTGTCGCTTCAATACAGCATTGCATGAATATTCAAAAACTCCAATTCCCAACGCAGTGCGTGGGAAGTCGATTTTTAAGCAGCTCAAACTTTTCGAATGCGAAACGGCTGAGCAGTTTTTTGAATTTACTAAAAGCCGAATTGAAGTTTGAAAAGTTAGAATTTGTTGCTCAACAGTGACTGGTTGTATTAACGTCCATAGTAGTTCATCATTGATCAGACTTCATCTTTTACGAAGGGTCAAACAACCCCATGCTGCTTGCTGGTTGTATTATGCAAAACAGTACTTCTCAACAGAAAGAGCCCTTTACTATTCAGCCGTGGACAGAACAAAACAGCAGCAAGGAAATTTTACGATTGACAGATTGATTTTACAATCTAACTTTTATTCGAATTCGCGCTTCAAACCATCCCCAAAAGCGGGTATTGTCTTTTAACAATTAACAGGCCTTACTCAAAGCTTGTCAGTGCAAAAAGTTTCTGTTCAACTTTTATCTCTGCTCAAGCGCAAAGGCTTTTTTTGAACAAAGTTGAGTTGCAAGCAATTAAGCCTCCAAACCCGTGAGAAATATTCTGTTTCTTTACGGACCTTTTCAGTAACGAGTGGCACATATTAAATTTGCGACTGTGTCAATTTAAGGAACTCGATCTGTGTTTTAACTTGATCAGTTTGAGAGAAAAATATAGCGAAAATCATTTTCAGTCCTTCAGTGACAGCTTGACAACAGAAAGCAACGCAAGCTTTGCTCTCAGCGAAGTTGACAAGAGAAAGTAAAGTGAGTTTTTTTCTCAGTATTAAGTTGACAAGAGGGAATGAAAGCCCATTCTATCAAAGGACAATTGTTCTATTTACACAAATCCAGATGTTGTTCAGAAGATTGTACGTAGATAGTTTGAAAAGGATTATTCCAATGAATCAAATGTAATCGCGCCTCATAGGAAAAGCAAACTTTCACACTTTCAACTGCTTCAGTACAATTTAATTTGCTTTGCGAAGGACGGACCCGAACACAGATTCGTTAATTTATTCAGCCATATATTTTAACGGGTAAGGATATGAGGTATAAACACATTTGTGTATGTTACTTACTCAGCGAAATTTCTAAACTTATAGGTGTTAACGAAAAAACCTTCTTCCTTCAGGGTAAGACGTAGCTAATTTCAGAAAATGAAATGCTTTGAGCCACGTAGTAAGAATGCGCGCCATTTTATATTACTTTCTAACTGTTCGCGTTGCCTCCTTTTCCTGGATTCGATGGCCATTGTAACGTTGGACACGCGAAAACCCAATTTTATATAACATTGCAGTACAGGGTGACTTTACACGAATTTCAGCCTTACCTTTCCTGAATGTTATTAATAAAGCTTTGCAAAACAAGGTCTGCCGACTGTGGCACTATGAAGAAAAGTATTGTTTATTTATTTATGAAAAAGTATAAATGCGAAACCACGAAGTTAGGCCACTAGTTCTGGCTGTAATTGTTGTCAATTTGCCCAACACACTTCTAACGAATTGAAATAGCGACTCTTCAAAAAGAATGCGTGTTAGTGTACAATGTGAAAATGTAATTCTTAAAACTAATCCGAAAGTTTTTAGCCAGTTTAAGCACTGCAAGATAAAATTATGTCTTTTTTTTGTCTACATTCCGCTTGCTTGAGACATAATGCTGTTACAACTGACTGACCGCATGACTGAAGTTGTTGTTCAGTTGGCAAGACCACAAGATAGAGTTACCCTGGGATGCAAATTTAATTAAGCAGGATCATTCTTTGGCTCTCTTTTTGCAATATGTATGTAGTTTGTCGTTGTCAGAGTTGAAAATCTAAAAGAAACGCATAACTCAATGAAAACCTTAAAGAATTTACTGAACTCGTTCGTTTGAAAACTTTTCTTTTTATGTTAATCATAATGACTTGCAGGAAATATTCGGTTCACAAGATCCACATCAAGGCACAAAAAGAATATGAACAGCAGTCAAAGATATGTTGGGCATGAATAGAATGCTATTTTATCTGAAAGCAAAGCAGTACGCCTGAAAAAATCACGGTTTACTATCACCTGCCAGCAAGTGCGAAAATCCTATACCCACTATACTGATTTCATTACTCATTCCTTCCTTTTCATTGATATCTTCACAAGTCGAAGCCATTTGCCAAGATCGAAATGCGTCATACAGTTCTCCTGTTTTCCAATCGAAATCGGAAAATAAAAATGGAAAGCATGGCAAAATAAAAGTTTGTTATCACAACTCAGGCATTTTGCTGGCTTTTTATTCATAATCATCAGAAAACAAAATTCTTGAATGTATTAATACTGGTAATGGCACGAGACTGAAGGGCTTGTTTCAGCGATTCCCAATTCAGATCATTTCGTGTGTCGGATGAAGAATGTTGCTCTCTTCCTAATGACAAAGTGCGTGGGTTGATGTTTGGAAGGCCTGTCAGCACTGAGGAAGGCGTCAGTCTTCAAAAAGAATATTAAGGAATATTTCAACATTTCTCAAACAAACACAGATGTCTATTTCAGATTAGCATATTCTCTATAAAATATAATCACCGTACAGATTAAAAGGTTGAACGATAAAGGAAAAAGATTTAAAAGATAACACTGAAAATCCATGTGTGATTTTCCATCTCAGCTTCCTTTGGGCTTTCAGTATAACACTGAATTCCACAAACAATATATTCGAATATTTTCAGGAAATCGAACGGAAAATAATGATGTTCAAGCTATATATGCTCCTTATAATTCATTCGTGGCATTTCATTTTTGTTTAGTATTTTCAACTTTCTAATCTTCTTGGTAAAATGCACGAACGATTGCTCAGTACTCATCTAACGGGCTCAGTTCATGTTTCATGATTGTCTTCTCATATCTCTGTACAATTTCTTGTCATTTTTCTCGTCAGTTTACCTTTTTATACCTTTAGAACCGCTCATAGAAATGGTGCTTCGACAGTTAATAGTCCAACGAATAAGCTTTGGCGAAATTGCAGTTTTAAAATTCTCTTGATCGGAACACATTTCGCTGTTGTGATTTTGGTCTCTTCGCTTGCCTGCCGTCTGTTCATACAAGAATCATGACAACTAATCGATGCAATGGACGCAATCATATGAAAACACTTCACAAAAAATGTTTTTCACTGACATTCAAGATTGTGCTGCGCGGTGCCTTGTTAGATATAAGTTGAAAAATACTAAACAAAAATAGTACATCAAAGAACAAACTAATTCAAACTCGTCCTATCGAGTAGCAATTTGGCAATATATTTATTTTCTTGGATGAACGGAATTAACAAAATGTAGTTATTTTGAGGGCGTTTATAGTTTAGGTAAATTCGAACCACCAAGCTTTATGACAATACACAAAATTCTGAAAATCAGATTCAATATTGCTTTGGAAAAATCTGAAATTTCAAGGCGATGGCAAATTTATTTTGAAGACACCTCAGAAAGGCCGTGAAAAGATTTGATGTGGATTTCCATGGAAAACAATAACGGTTGAGATTAACCACGGAAAAATGGTTTTGTTTAGATTTTCCCTCACATAAAAAAGTACATTCAATAACTACTTCTCTTAGTTAAATAAATGTATTCATGAATCTGCAGAAGCAATATTTAGCAACTAAAATGGTTTGCGGAACAATGAACAGGTCCCTTTGCTATTTCGAAGTGCTATTCTCTCGCCGTCTTACACGTACATTTTTGTTCAGTGTAAAAAACCACAGAGGGAGAGAAAGATAGTGTAGATAATCCTGATAGAGAATGGAAAAAAATATCGGCCGTATTTTATTATTTCCAGTGGCGGTGACGATTTATCTATTGTTAAACCAAATCTTTTTCTTATCCTTGTTACTAAGATCATATTTGCAATTATTTGACTGAATTTCAACACGTTTAGAGGAAGTACAGTTTAACTAGTTATTTTGAATTGAAATCCGCATATAAATAAAACAAACATATTTTGAAGCTGTTTTGTTGCGTGAATTTATAATTAGAAAGCTTTATCGGATTTTCGAGTTTAGGCTAAACAAAGCGTGGTACCTTTTTCAGCTCGATCGGGTGTCTTTTTTACATTCATATGAGTTAAGGCCAATATCAGTTTTCTACGCTCTTTAAAACATAATAAAT
>JANSTR010037563.1:0-13359 GCA_025434805.1 Antipathozoanthus remengesaui | reverse complement strand
GATTGGCTCAAAAACTATCCGATTACAGGTGTCCGATTACAGCCAACTGTCCGATTACAATGTCCGATTACAATTTTTTAGATTAATTAGTGAAAAATACAGCAGTTTATGCATCAATCACACTTGAGGAAATTGTAATAATTACGATTAATTAGTGTTATGTAACAGCATTATATTTAGCAAAAAAAATAATAATGCTAATTTTACCCACATAAAATTTATATATTAGATGATAACAATTTAGGCAGCGCCAGAATCGCTGAACTAAACGGGGAAGCCGGCTATGTTGAGGAACAAATTATTAATTACTATATAAATGACAAAACACACCATATTTTTAAGAATTAGGTGATTAGATAGCCCTTTGTCAACAATTTTGCCTTCTGGTTTAACGGAATTCATTGAAAACGTTGCTTTCTTTATTTTTCATTGAGACTATCTATTTTGAACAAACTAGGCAACGGCTAACTTTTCAGACACCCTCCAAAGGTCACCCCCCGAGGTCCAAGCAGTGCCGTTTGATTGAGAAATCTCACTAAAACGTTTGTCAAACTTCTATCAACTATCGGGACAACAATAGTCTAGTGGTCTAGAGACCTCTAGGGAAGAACCAAAGTTCATTGTTGCCTTGTCAGTTTCATACATACTCACACGTGTTCTTTTCCTTGCTTTCAAAGAACATGAAACAGTTCAATGTGACCTTTACAGTTGTAGCTTTCCTTCTATATAAAATTTATCTCCTCCTTGGTTCGTAAAGAATGGTTACAGACGCATGTTTTCACTTTGGTGTGTCCAGTGTCGACTGATGATCGATCATGTGACATTCAACCAATAGGGTTGCGAGCTGTTACACGGCAGTTGGGCTACGTTATTACATCATAGAAACTATAAGAACCCTGTACAAGCCCAAAATCTTAAGGATAGTCGCATTCACACAATAAAAATCCAGGATACGAGCTTATTTACCTTTGAGACAAATGTCTCCTACTTCTACAATAAGAACCGAGCAAGTTATTTTTATTTTCTGTGTATAGACTTCCCTATAAATCCTACAAAATTTGGCTTATTTGTTTGGGAGGCTTATTGTATATTAAATATACAAAATATTTAATCTATCAAATAGCAAAAACAGGTATTTTGATATGAACCCCTATTAACTGATCACTTTTTTCTTAGTACAATCTGAACAAATCATGCAGACAAAGTCTCAGTTTGATGTTGTTTATTGTCAGAAGTATGCACTTTGGCTGCGAACGACCGACAATTAGAGTTTGACTTTCAGTATATTGTAAACTGTCCGACAATTAAAGTGTCCTCTCCTTCTCTCCTCACAATCTCCCTTTCGCCTGGCCATCCTCTCGTCCATATCACAACCGACAAGGTAAAATTGGGATATATGACCACTATAATTCAGGCACATAACTCAACTGGACTATCAAAACATTTTAGTGTAAATGTTAATGCTCTCTAAAGTTGACTCGGCCTGGAGGGTTGCCATCCTACCTAGAAGAACATTTTTAATTCTCCATATAGATAACCCTTCTAGAAGGGACAACACAAAGATTGGCTTTACATGCCAGGGGTTATCACTTGGGCTAACTCATCGCACAGATTTTGTCATTTTCAAGTCCTGTTGACTTTAGAGATACTGGCATTAACCAAAGCTTGTCCTTGGTTTCAGAATATCAGAATAAACGAATTTCATACAGCAGCTATAATTTATTTTTACTTTCGTTATATTACAGTCATCAGTCTTCAGTCTTAAAATTACGCTTTTACGCTTCACCTACCTTTGCAATGTCTTGGTTTGTTTTGGTCTTGTTAAAGGTCGTCTTTCAGATTACTGATTTAGAAGTAATTTGAAACTACTGAAACATCTCCCTACTAGATAGGTTATCCCTTCTCGAGCCGTGGTGTAAACAAACAAAGAGTTGTTCCTTCTAGAAGGGTAACCCCAGCAAGCTGGTAGAGTTATCTCTACCCCAGGGTTATCCCTTCTCGAACGTTTACATGGTGTAAACAAACAAAGAGTAACCCCAGGAGTAGTAGGGCTGGTAGAGCTATCCCTTACCCCAGGGTTGTCCCTCCTCTCGTGTAAAGGAAACAGACGTCAAAACAATGCAGAGAGATGACTCTTCCAGAAGGGTTATCGATCCTCCATGTAAATAGCGTCTTGCAGAACAATCGGACTACTAGACGTATAATTGATCGTAACAAAAAAGATGGCCAGTGATACATACACCCATAACTATTAGCTGGCAAATAGGTTCGCAAGGCATTGTGGTCAAATGTACAGCCGCCATCTTTTTCTGTATGGTGAATCACATTCGCTCTTTTAAAACTTACAGGACTGTTACTTAACCGTTTTCTTTGAATTGATTTTACTTTTTTCTGTGTAATAACTAATTGCTATTATGAATGTTTCTTCCTCATAATAATTCTGTAAAACAGTAGTTTGAACAAGGCGTTTGTTTACCTCGTACAAACTGAAAGATGTTTGCCAGCCTATCTTACAAGAGAGATCACCCTTGGTAGCACTTCCTCCTGCCGGTGTGACGTCATTGTAATCAGTTATTTGGAGAAATGCATTGGTAACAACCTGACACATGTGCAATATATATATGAAAAGACAACTTGGACCTCTGGAAGGAACAAGTAAGTCTGTTACCATTGCCTGATTTCATACCGGGAGGGAGATTGACAGTGTTGGCAAATGTCCGCTAGTGCCAGTTCTCGCGCAACGTGACATTAGAAATCTCTCTATTTATAACCGCGTCGGAGACTGGCACTAGCGAACATTTGTGGACAGTGGCAGTTTCCACTAGGCAACTGATAGCCAGGACTTCAAAGTCCTTCACAGATTACAAGATCAATAAAAAATTATAATAAATTACAGTAGTTACAGTAGTTAAAGGCACTTGAACTTTGTCATAGACTCTTTGTGAACAGTTTTTTTCACATCAGATAGTTTGCTGTTCATGATCAATCACTTTATTCTCATAAACAAAAACTAAACTAAACATAATAAAGCCTCCATACTAGGTCTCCATAATTCAAAATTTTCACAACGACATATATATCTACAGCAATAACAGAAAAGGGGTATCCCGTAGTACGTCAAGGACACTAAGTAAAATCGATCTTCTGTTTAACTTAACTCTCACTTTAATCTGGCACGTCGTTTGTTATATCAACACTTATTTCACCGTTTAATGTAATATTTCGTGATACGGTTTGAATCTAGTGCATTCAGAGTTATGCTTTTCAGTGCAATATTTGCTCCAAGAAGGTGCCATTTTTAGCCATATCTACTTTCACTCAAACTAACTTTAACACCTTCAATAAAACATTATGCAGGCGTCCCTAATTACCTAACAGTAACACCTCCATCACGCTATTTCTAGTATTTGCAATCAAAACCGTAAGTTGAGTTAGTGTTGCAGCTAAAAACTCGTTTCCGACGACACAAGATATAACGAAGTCTGACGACAGAATAAAGGAGGAGCAGGTGCGGTTGCCTTGGGTTCGGTTTCGGTTTCAGCCGCCCTTTTACACTAGCGCCAACCTGATCCACACATGCAGCCACAGCAAACCGATTCAGTTACACCAGTCTGCCTACGAACTTATTCGTTCTGATTGCCGCGATCAATCCGGTATCGTGAGTTTTATAAACTCCCTTTTTTCCCCTAACTGTTGCAGGCAGGAGCATGCAGCGAAGTTGGGGTTATTCGTCACTAAATCGACGCAAAACTGACAGATCTGATCGAGACATTAAAAAAATTCGAAAGAGCTAAAGTACAATTCCTCGTCTTTGTCTTTTCCGAAACATTTACTCGATCGGGATAAAAGCAAGGGAATTGTGAACATTTTATGAGAGGCAATATTTGTGTCTATATAAGAAGGCTGGCTTTCTTCAGTAGACCCCTTCTGTGTTGTTGTGCTATATATATAAAATGTCTGAATATTGAATGCAGGGTCACATGGACTCAACCCCAAGGTTTCGCCAGAAACATGTACGCATGCGCACAAACAGCTTAACCCAGGCAACTACAGTCCAGAAACATGGACAGTTGTTTCGCTCTGTTAGGGGCTGGTCAGCATGGTGTACGTGAACTGAGTTGCCGAGGCCGATTCAAAGAACCGCTTTAATGATCAGCAAAATATGACATAATTATGAAGGGTTCCCCTTACGTAATCAGTTAGATAGGGTTAAAACTTTGACACACAAGATAATAATGAAAGCTTAATTGTTGTTTATATTTTCAGGTTATTCTTTGCGGCATTGGATAAAGATCTCTGTTATCAATATTATATCTTTATCGACGATGATATCATCTTAACGCACAGCTTGCTATCCCCACACTTCTTCAGAAGATTCTCACCATTTCGCTCCTTTGAAAAATGGCTCCTTACATTTGAACCAGCAGTTGGGCTTGTTGATTATCCTTCAAACTATGGCTACAACCATGTGCTGGAAACCAGACTGCATCTTTGCAATAGCTCCAGCGCTCATCTCCCATTAGAGGTGACCACTCCAGTTTTTGATCCCTTATGTAACGCATTCCACCACCAGGTGGTCACGCAAGTACTTCCCTATCCGGAAGATTATGATAATGTGAGCTGGTGGCATAGCAACTGGTAAGCATAATTTAATGTGCCTGGGTACAGAACTATGGCATATGGTAAACATTACTTGCCCATTGTCATCGTCTTGTGTCTTGAAACCTTATATAATGCATTCCAGCTGCAAGATACGGATCATAGGCAGTGAACTCTAATTTAAACTATTTAATTCGTTTTTCTAGATGGACACTACAGTAATTTTTTACTTTTATACCATATAGGTATGTTGCTCTTGCTGTTGAAGTGATGTATCGCGGTCAGGCTGTGATCATGTCAAACTTGAAAGTTGCCAACCCGAAATCGCGGCCCTATCCTCGTGGCTGGAACGACTTTTCCGACGCAATGCATCTGTTCGCACGGCGGTTAATGGAGAACACACCTGTACGTTACCAAAACCATTCACTGTTTAGCCTACTCGGAAAAAGTCCCCAATATGTGTTCGAACATCTCCGCTCTAAGTCTAAAACGTACTGTATGGATGCCAAAGCTAATTTACAAAAGACACCGTATTCATATTACACCCAATTTTCGAATTGAAAAAGTACAAACAAATGTGTTGAGGAATTTAAACAAATAGGAATAAACAATATACAAAAAGAAAGAGGTAGAAGATTAAAAGCAATTAAAACAAGGAGATCAACAACTTGCAACAACAGCAAGAAAAGACGACAACGTACAACAAGAACAAGGAGAACAACAAAGTACAACAACTGCAACAAAAACAACAAGGATAACGAAACGTACAGAAACGACAAGAACGCACAACAACAACAAACTACAACAGCAGAAGCAACAACAGCAACAAGGAGAACAACAAGGAAAACAACAACATATAACAAAAACCAAAGCAAGAAAACAAAACGTACAATAACAAGATCAACAACTTACAACAACAGCAACAACGTACAGCAACAGCAACAACAACAACAACAGCAACAAAGATAACAACGTTCAACAATAGCAACAAAATCAACAGCAACCACAGCAAAACAACAATAAGGAGAACAACAACGTGCAACAACATACAACAACAATAAGTAGAAGATCAAATCCCACTAAAGTGTAACTCGTCGATTTAGTGATCTCAGATTGGAGGAACTCAGTTGATTTTGTGTATTTGCTTAACTTGCAGAAATTGTTCACTTTTTTATGTGGAGGGTATATGCAATAATTAGCCTGGTACAGATTTTCTTTTAATTAAAATGACAATAAAGGTATTTTAACATTATTTTTAAGGTATTTTGACTTCTAACGAGCGTTAAGTTTACAGCTCTCATAAGGACTAAGGACCTCTTGAATGGGGAGCTGGAAATTGGGTCGAGGCCATTTTGAAGACCTAGACTACGCCTCAGGTATGTCTAGCAGTTTGCACGAGAGACATGCTTGGGATTGGCCTGCCAGTCGACAACTGGAAAGTGGGAAGGAGTCAGGTACCTTGAGCAGGAGAAGAAAAGCTGAATACTAAAAACGATGCCACAAAACTAAGTTGCCTGCGTAGCTCGGCTTCCAGTCAATCGAGAAGGGATAACTGGGGACTGGGAAGCTCTTGCTGATGGAAGGCAGTGTGAAGTCAGGTACTTCGAGTAGGGGAAGCAAAGCTAAATGCCGAAGATGATGCTAAAAAACGAAGTAGCCTCCGTAGCTCGGCGTCCCAGTCAATCGAGAAGTGAGAAACGAGAGAAGGAATGGGCGAGCGAAGCGAGTCGCGAGGGGAATGGAGAGGAGAGGAGGTTGTTCATTTTCCCTCTCTCCTACCCATTCCACTCGTGGCTTCGCCGCTTGTTTCTCTCTTCTAGATTGACTGGGACGCCGATCGAGCTACACAGACGAATAGAAAAACTGCTGCAAAGGCAAGCAGCATCAGCACTGGCATCATGACCGGCATCTTGACCAGCATCGTGCATGACCAGCATCTTCATCACTTAGCAGCATCACCAGCAGCATCAGCATCAGCACAAACCACATCACCAACACCAACACCATCATCAGCATCAGTACCAGCATCAGCATCATCATCAGCACCAGCATCATCATCATCATCATTAGTATCAGTACCAGCATCAACATCATCACCAGCATCATAACCAACATCTTCATCGGCATCATCACTAGGATCATCACCAGCATTAGCATCAGCATCGGCATCATAACCAGTATAATCACCAGCGCTAGGATTAGCATCATCACCAGCATCAGCAATAGCATTGTCACTATTATCAGCATCAGCACCAGCATCATCAGCATCAGCATCAGCACCAGCATTATCACCAGCACCAGCATCATCATCATCACCACCACCATCCTGCCATTTCCTTTTTATAATGTTTTTTCTCGGGATCAAATAATTAGGATATATGTATAACATGTATAAATATTGTTATTGAAAACCATAACATAATATTTACAAAAGCGTACAATCTAGGCTGTTTTATTAGCTTTTTTGAACAGTTCTGTAAAATAATGCAAAGTGCATATCCCAATTGTTTAGACGTTCTCTTGATACATAACAATATTCCACGCTATGTTTGTTACTTTATATTACACAATTTGAAATGGTCCGAACTAATGGACGTGCCAGGAAACTGAACGATATATTAGACCGGCTGGAAGTTAGACATCATCAACTTAGGGGTTAATATGCTATGTTTTGGTCAAGGATTTGGATTTAAAGCTGACATTTAGAGCGCTCAAAACAACCCTTGTAAATTCAAACTACACATTCAACTCGCTATCGTCAAAGCAATTAATCTTACAGCTCCAGTCTTTTTGTCAGTTTGTTAGTCTGTCAATCTGTCTGTCGGTAACAGCCTGCATTATTTTTATTTTTGTGTGACTGCTATATTTTGACAATGATCTTGCCCTGTACCTTAAGCCTGTTTATCATGTGTTAGGAGATAGCCAATTAGTGCGTGCTGTTTATCACGTGTTAAGAGTTGGCCAATTAGCGCGTCATGTTTAACTTGGTCTAAGGGCGTTATGAGGTTAGTGACAATTAAGAGCTTTTTCGGCAAAATAAAAATCACTTGTGGTTATCGAATTCACAAAAAGAGTTGCTTACCAGCACTTTTACAACTATAGTTAATAAATGTTTTTAAAGATGACGAGTTTACAGTGTATTTAAATCTCTTTTAAAACCAGCGAGCTAAATTTGTGAGTGGCAGCCATTTTGAAACCATTTGTGCGCGCGAAGACTTTTGGGATGGTGCCGTATGACCAATTTTAGTCAAGTGTTCTAGGCGTGCACCTGGAATAAGTATCACTATATGACTACAAACGTGCATCATTCCTGCTGATTTCTGCCCTTGAGTATTCAGACCGCGAGTAGAGCTTCTTGTCGAAATGTCCCTTCTTAAACACAAACGAGAAGCACTGAACTAAAATCTTTTGGAACTCGCTTTTAAAATCTTTGTTAAAAACACCGTATATAATTGGATTACTCATAGAATTCCCATAATGCATCCACTTTGCCACGATGACAAGCAATGGTAGCGGCGGGCACTTGCACATGTAGTAATGCAAGTTCAGGCCAAAGAATGGGGCCCAGGTTATCAGAAACGCCCCTATAACAATGGCCAACGTTTTGGCAGCTTTCAACTCTTTACTTAGGAAAAATCTTGTAGATCTGCCATTTATCGTCAGGTCGATCTGTCGTGCTTGATAGCGTGCTTTTCGGAATATATTGAAATACATCACCAAGATAGTGAATGTTGGAACTGCAAAGTTGGTGACAAACAAAAGTAGGGTGTATCCGGGCCACGACCAGAACGTCTGGCTTAAAGACGAGGAGACTATCGAATAGATCCAGGTTCCAATAATGACAACCACAGCCCGAAAATGGGTGACGAATGTGTGATACTTGAGTGGGCTTACGATGCAGAAGTATCGATCGACACTTATAAAAGTCAAATGCCATATTGATGCAATGCCACAAAGTATGTCGGTCCAAGTCCATATCCTCTGCGATGTCACGTCGGTAACCCTAGAAGCTAAATAAGACATGTACACCCAGAAGGGCATGACAATTATTGCCACCAAGATATCCGTCAATGCTAAGGAGGCCACGAAAAAGTTCGTCGTTGTACGAATTCGTCGATTTCGTTTAAACGCAAGGAGAACTAAGATATTACCGAAAACAGTCAAAATCATTATTATTATTATGAGAGTAGAAGACAGTGCTGCCTCCAGTACGGAAAACTCCTTGTTTTGTAACTCAGATCCTTGACTTCCATTGCTTCTGTTGCTGGTTTCCATAGTTCAACAAGCAAACCAGTTTTAGGAGTCAGAATTGTGAATCCAACACACGGAGCATTTGTTAGTCATCCAGTTCTTTAGCACCTCTAGGGAATCCTTGAATCCTCTACTGGGTAGATATAGACTTCCTTCAGTCAATTCGCATCTAGGAAGAAATAAAGTGTTTATTTGTTAGGTGGCAAACATGATTAAGAGAAATCGTTTAGTGCAAATAATAGTCGTACTTTGAAACGTATGCGTTTACTGCAAAAACATTTGTATTTCGACTCTGAGCCCCTCGGGCTCTGATACATGCAGAGTCATACTCAAAGCAGATGTATCGCGTAACAAGCTGGATTGGTTGTCGCAAGTAGCTTGCAAACGACTGAAAAGGTAAGATCTACTTTGTTCTGATTGCTTCTCTACAACTGTAGATACGCGATATGTTGACTCTAAATGACGAAAAAGTCTTATGATTTCGTGTAATAACGTTTGCAATTTGATTGAGATACAGGAAAGTGTGTTAGGGTTAATCGATAATGCTAGTACCTGCGGCACACTTGGAAGTGCTTTATTTTGTGCTCTATTAATATTATCAGCAAATGAGGTGCCAAACCTTTACCTTCAGGCTCTGACGCACTTGGAACGTTAGGGCTTTCAGCATTTAAGTCACGATATCTTATTTAGTCTAAATAGAAGCAATTGCTAATACTGAATCACTTGAACATGCTAATGAATGTTATGGCCCAAGGGGATCTTTCTGCCGGTAATTATAATTTAAAAGTACGCCAACAACTCTTTGCCAGGAGTAGTTAAGAAAACTTCCTTTCCATCGGCTGTGGAAGCGATGAAAGTATCTAGATATTGTTCCTTGATAAGATTTTTATGTTTTCCGACTGCACTGATGCTGTCAACGGCGATCGACATCACCGACCTATACATTGAAAGTTTCAACTCAGTTTAAAAATCTGCAATGCGGACTTCCTAGAAATGCACGGCCTCACAGTCTGCTTGAATCAAGTAGGTCACACCAAACAAAGCTAACCAGAATTAAGTGAAAGTAAATTGCATTGAATGGTTTCTACATGAAATCCAATTGCGTGCATCGGGAAATGGCTGCTTGATGATTCTAGCAGATGTTACTGAAAATTGATAATCATAGGGCATCTTCTCTGAACTATCGCCGTAAATTAGTAGCACTGTATTTTCTGATAACCAAAATGTTGTTTTCGACATCATTGAGGTGGTCCTGCATTCATTGTACTAACTATGGATCTTGTCTCTAAAAATCCGGGTTGCACCCTCACCCCCACAGTATTGTTTTGCCCCCAATTTCTTTGTTACTTCGCAGATCTTTTTACCATGTCGAATGGTTTACATTAGAACTAGTTTGCTGAAATGAAATTCGATTCGTTAAAAAAACTTTTGTAAATTAACTTGTTGACAGTGATTGATTATACGCTTGTAGCATCCCAGAGGCTGCATTTCTTCCAGTTTTAGAAGAAAGCAGAAAACTAGCGAGATCCACTTCCACGCCAAGGACTCGTTTGGCCGGCGCTTATCGCGGGTTTCTTGGTGTAAAGTGGACTGACATCACAGTACATGACTCCCCAAGAAATCAGAATGAGCTTTTATATATTAATTTTTGACCTTTTAATGTCGCTGGAATGCGATAAGACACGAAAACCACTGGGAAATAGTATCCAGTACAACGCATTTTAAAGCTCATTTTGTAAGTCGGAGCAATATTCTTTCTATAATCATCTGTAGGACAGCTGCTGGTTGCGGACGATGGGGATAGGCATACGATACACTGCATGCAGTCAAAACAACTGCAGCATGAATGCAGTTATTTGAATGCAGCATGCACTGAACAGGATCCTCTTTTAAAGGATTCTGACTGTTTAGTCTAATTTTTCGTTTTGTACGTTTTCCATATTCTCGGAATCCGCCTTCAGTTTTTCTTCTTCTTGATTGTTCTGTCCGCGAGCAGGGACGTTAACCGTCCTTGTAGTTTGCCGTGTTTGTCGATGTTCAATCGGGAAAACTTGTAAGAAGCTATACACGTTGATCTCCGGCGAAAAGAGTAGCGTAATCCCAGTGTTGTGACCCTTGTAAATGGCAGCCATTTTAGCCGAATATGTTGGATAATGTTATACCTATAGGTATAGGCTTGGTCTATTAAAAGGCCATATAATCAAATTAGATGCATTTTTATCTTTTAATTTTATTCCTATTTTTGCGTTGGATGTTGGGTGACTGGTGAATCTATCCTGAGTATAGCTCTTTTACCACTGATTCGTGAGCTGGTTCTAAGAGCATGCTAAATAACAATATAACTAAAATTCACTAAAACAACTATATCAAAAGGTGAAACCGACCAAGGCGGCACGACCAAATAATGCTTTTAAGAAAGCAAGCCGTCCGTTTCCACACAACTACTAACCTCTTAAAGTCTGGGCAAAGGAGGTATGGAGCTTCGTGTTGCTGTTGAAATCAGTAAATATGCGATTTCATTGAATGGCTATCAAAGAGAATAAGAATACTTATCATGACTTTCAATGTTTCGTGTTTTTTCTTCTCTCAATTAGATGCATTGTCAATACTTTCAGATTTAAGATATTTCTCGGAATCTCGATGTCAAAGCTTTAAGTTGTCTTTTAATTCTTCATGAATTAGGCGTGTCTCAGTTAGCTATTAAGAGGATATCCTGAGCATCAAATTTGACATGATCACAAGTTTCGGAAACACTGCGCACTACTTTTCTGCAGTACAATTATTGATAACATAATATTAGTCGTTCAGAAGAACTTCAGAAATGATGTACTTGATTTTAAATTTAATACAGTTTCCAAAGCAACGAAACAGAACTACAAACATTTTCCTCAGTGTTGTTAATTTCATACATGATTTTCATAGTTTACGACAAAGCTCTTCAAAGCTTTTTCGCGATCTTTCTGATAATAACCTTGCTGGATCTTAATTGTCCCCGAAAAAAAATGACAACTACTGATTAAATTGTGAGAAAGATTCCCTTCAGGCTCCGTTCTTGACCGCATCAGCAGAACCAAATAACAGACTACATGCATATCTGTGTTTCTCAACCACTAGCGTGTTGTTTTCCATACTATAAAGCTCTAAAAAGCCCCATTTTTTCCTGAAGTTATTAATACTGAACACGAAAATCTGTTCTGTAAGTCCTTAATACTTACCCGTGGCCATAAAAAATAACTTTCAGAGTTATTTTCACAATTAATTGTGATTTTAGTAATAATTATTCTAGTGCCGGACCTGACCACACAACCGCTTCGAAGCTCGTCAAGTTTAAAGGGATTATATGATTGTGTGTGTTGATAATTATTAGAAATTGCGGTGTGCAAGTGCTATGACATAATGGCCTATAATTACTATCACACTTTTTTCATCTTTAATTACTTCCGATAGTTTTAATCATCAGAAAACAACTTTTTTAAAATGAATACTGTGGGGTTTTATTTTCAGTATAAACGACGGAAAAAACAAAACAAATTGTTTTGAGGAAAATGCCCCAATTTTTTTGTATTATATTTATATAGTTCATCAAACTCCACTTGAAAATCTTCGGTTGCTAATCAGTAATTTCAACTCTTACACTGGCTTCGCAATCTTAATTTTTCGAACTGCTATATTGTTTTCTTTTGATCACTACTGAATAATCAGTCAAGATGTTTTAATGCAAATATTCATTGGCCAAATATTGACTCTTGCCTGGGGATAGGCGACTCAAAAGAATATATATCATTCGCAAGACAATTTGTTTTTTCTTGAGGTAAGAGGCCAAAAGAAAAGTTTGCACGTCTTATTCCTTGAGAATATCACACAATATCTTGTTATATCAACTCTATTCAGTCGTGCCAACTTGAAGATTCCTCTACGTACGCATGAGCAGATATTCTTGCAGACACTTCCGTCAAATGGATATTGCGTTTGCTATTCTTATGTTGGGAATAGTCTAAATTAAGATCCTGTTGTGAAAAGAGGCTGAGGCATAACGCACTCTTGTGCTTACGAAAATATGCGAAACTTGAATCGAAGCGTCACTTATATTACCATCGTTCACTGAGCCAAGCTGAATTTGGTCTCAAAGCTGTTCGTGCCCAAAGTTGATGTTCGTGTGAGTTTGATCACGAAGGCAAAACAATTGAGGAGGCGCCATTTCTTGTTTACATAGCAAAGGAATTAATGAACTCTTGGCGAAATTTAGTTCTAACAATTTATATTTCGCTCAAGATAATTCGTGTTAAAAATGGAATTAATCAAAACAAACGAACATCGTTTTGTATTTCGTTACTTCAGTATCGTGAATAAATAAAACAGATGTTTTCGAAAACGCACACTTCAAAGAACTCTTTTCAAGTTTGTTTCACATTTATCATATTGATTGCAGAAAACTACTACTACTACTACTACTACTACTACTACTACTACTACTACTACTACTACTACTACTACTACTACTACTATTAC